>CAKALG010041037.1:900-11205 GCA_916700815.1 Helicolenus hilgendorfi | reverse complement strand
TATTTGTTTTCTTGTGGGCAGCTCCGAAACCACAAGAATACTACATTCATCATGCCAGAGCAAATTTAAGATTGGTGATGACAATGCACAGGAGGAACAAGGGGGAGTGTTTAAGCGTACGAGCATGCAAAAGAGTCAGTGAGTCACTGGTCAACTCAGAGAAAGAGACCACAGCACAAAGAGAGAGAGACCATAATGTATCTGTGGTAGGGTTTGATAAGGTTTATGATCAAAATCAATGACTTCTTCTCTGAGATCTGAGATCTCATGTTCACTGTCTGACTCATACTCTGTCAACATTTCCTGCAGTGGAAGTTGAACTCACTCCCAAAACCTGTAAAGCACTTTGAGGTAGCTGTAAATGAGCTGTAGGATGCTTTATAGTGTCATTTTACTGATATAAAGCCAATGAGTATTAGTCTGCTGTACTGAAATGCTTAAAGCTGCACTAATAAATATTTTACATAAACAATGGATCAGATTTTTATGTTTTAAAGCCTGCAACTTTATTGTTTTGAGTCACTCTCAACTTTATCAGAAGCTCTGATAAACCTACTGTATGCCTGCTCAGCACCAAACAGTAGATAGACAAAGGTAGGGACTAGCTGATGGACATCGTGGAGCATTTAGCAGCTAAAAAGCCAGATATTTACATCAGAAACTGGTGGAGACTAAAACAAAGCTAACTAGAATTACCTCCTTGCGGTTATATGCCTCCGCCAACTAGTCAAGTTGACATCCATGTCTATCTAAAATGTCATCACTACATTATTTTATCCTATTAACTATTAGACCAAACATGTTTTGTGAGGTTACAGTGACCTTGACCAATGACCTATGACCACCAAAATCGAATCAGTTCATCCGTGAGTCCAGGTCGACATTTGTGCCAAATTTGAAGAAATTCCCTCTAGGCATTCCTGAGATATCGCGTTCATGAGACGGACAGACAATTTGAAAACATAAATAGTCAAAAGCAGAAAAAGGAGACTACTGGATGTGAAAATAAGTTTACACACACACATTCAATTTAATAGCTAATATTTCAGCTTGTTGCGTTCCCCCTAAGTGGTCAAAATTGAAATTAAGTCAGGTTTACATGTAGAGTATATCCTTGCAGTGATACGGTTAATGGATTTCTAATCTAAATGTCCATTAACACATCTATGGCACAGCCTTCGGTAGTAATTTGGGGTTCAATGTCTTGCCCAAGGACGCTTCGATACGCAGGGGATCGAACTGCCGATCATCTGATTAGTGGACGACCCGATCTAACTCCTGAGCCACCGCCGCCCCATAACTACCATAATTACAAATGTTTGTACTTTAAAGATTGTAATCTTTTTACAAGTATGCATTTGTCTCAAATAAATATGGAATTTTCTTGTAAACAATCCAACAAAAAACAACAAACAAAGAAACAAGGGCCCATTCATCAACATATTTTTTGAGTTAACGTTATGTAAAATGATTATGGTTAGGCTTGTGGATAGGTTTTGCTCAGGATTTTGCTTGGCACGCAAGTTTATAATAAAAAAATAAATGCATTCATTAAAAGACTATTTGGTTGAGAGAGCATGTGGGTCTGAAATCTTTAATAAATATACAAATGTGTTTCATAACAAACTATGATTTCCTAGAGAGTACAAGCTCATATTCAAGGTGTTTACAAGACATAAAGCACCTGGCACTGCGGTACACTTAAAGCTATTACTGAGATATGTTCTGTTCTTTTAAAAGTAAAAAAAAAACACGTCTGCTTTGACGGACAGATTGTTAAAAATGTCTCAGACCTGCTGACAGGAGGCTTCAAAAGGCGTCCGTCAGCTGCAAAGTATTTTTGAACCATTACTCTGAGCACACGGTTTTACATTCGTAACACACATACACTCCTGACAAAGAGGAGCGGTTCCCTACAGTCGTCGTGCCAGAGGTTTGGAAGATTGCCTGGATAGGCAGGAGGCGAGAGGGAGCCAGAGAGCTGCATGGAGAGGAGTAACAACAGAAGGTGAAGCTCTCTTTCCCCATTTTCACTCCCCACACCTTCTCCAGCTAAATCCCTCTCTCTCGAGCACACGTACCTCCCTCTCTGGCAGCGCTGTGAGCCTGATACGACCACAGTTTAGATAAGCATTCTTCCACAATGAGAAGCAAGAAGTGTTTTTTTTTTTTTCCTTCTTGTTCTCAAACAAAGCCCAAGAAATGCCTTTGGTTTCTGATGGGGAGCGGTGAGTTTGTTTTCAGTTTAGGGTTATCCCAGGAACAAGCAGGTTTCTCTCCAAAAATAGGCAGTACAGAAAGTGGATGAGGAGAAAAGAGAGGAGGGGGAGGAGGAGAAGAAGGGAGGGGAGTTTGGTTAATGAGCACCAGATGCCTTACCTTCGGTGGTAGCCACATTCTTTGGAGCTTTGGTTGGTGTGTGATCTGTGCTCGAACTTATGTCAGAAGAGATGCTTGAGCTGCCTTTACCTGCAGGGGAAATGGGAAGAAAAACACAACTGCTGGGACACTTTATAGCAACTTTAACATGACAAACTGCACTTATGATTTATTGTTTTTTACCCCGTAGCCTTTGAAGAACTTTTTTCAGTTGAGAGAAACCACTTTTTAAGCTTAATTCCTGTCAGAGATAAGGTGTTTCGTGTTGTATTTAATACGGTAAGGAGGTATGAAGTGTAAAGAAATATAAAGCCCATCGCTCTCTGCTTTCTTGACGTTTATGCTCCTCACTTTTGGATGAATGGTTAGGCTTGGCACATGCACAAGGTCTGTTTTTTGACATTTGGAAGAAGAATAAAGTCTCCTGATATCCCTCTCAGCCTTCACTTCCACGGAGGACGAGTGAGGAAACACTCAAGATACGAGCGACCACTCTCTGTAATGAGTGATTACGATAAACTGTATCATCAGCGGCGTACTTCTGATCTGTACAACTGCCACATGAAAGTGCTTTTTATTATGTTTAATTTAAAACTCTGGATTTATGAGCAACCCTTGTGATGTTGGATTCAGATTTTTATACAGTGACACCAGAGATATTCTTTGAATGTGTGCCTCTGCTGCCGCAGTACAACAGGCGACTGCAGGCTGCCTGTGGAGTAGTTGTTTATGCCATTTCAGTCCTCTGTCGGATCATAAATGCAGCTTTGTGGCTTTCCTGAGACTAAGTATGCGCCTTTCACCCAGCACGAAGAGGTATTCCCAGTCACACCCACATGCACATCAAGCGCAGCCACCTAAACAGACCAGACAGTTCCCGAAATAAGCACTAAATATGAAAGCCATGAAATCCATGTTCAGCCGCACGGAAGACAATCACACCGATACGTATGAAATCTTTTTAAACCAACGCAGCTCATATGGTGTGACATTTTGTGGTGACATCACTGGGCCGGCACATCTGCTACGACTCCTTCAGTCCCCAGAAATGACTCAGAAGTTCGCGAGGCGTTTGCAGATGTCCACTTTTCTAATATCTGAGCAGAGCAGAAAGCACAGGGCTAAACGCGATGTCTTAATATTTAGCTGGTTACGTGATTCTTTTCTGTGCGAGGCCGATTTGTTTTCTGTCTCTCATGGAAAAACAACTTTTCAGAAAAGCTCCTGCTTCCTTTCGTCTGCTTATATAATGTGTTGATGGAGGGCTGCAGCATAGTTGTGACCAGCGTGTGATTAATTTTGGGATCACACTTGAAAACAGATGTGGAAAGACGGACTGTAGAATTCTGCATCTGTAACTAAGAAGCTGGTCTTTGACATCGTAAAGATGCTGATAAATACTGTGCATTATCTTCTTTTGTGAAATAACTATACTTGAATGATGGCTGTCACAATGTCAGATTTTCCCTGAACAATTATTGAGGCCAAAAGCATTCTCGATAACGATATTATCGCAATATCTAAAGAAAATTGAAAGTAATACTATCCGTGAAATACATCTTTAACTTTGCTTATTGTGCATTTTGTCTCTATTTTGGCAAATTAATGACAATCAAAATACAAGTGTATGGATGTGGAGAGAGTCTGAGACCATAACTAAGAGGTGCTGGATTATTTACACAATAATATCATCATCATATTATGTGTATTATTAACATGATATCAACATTTCATTCTTAAATATCATGGTTATCGTCAACACCGGTATATCACAACGCCCCTACTTTGAATAAACGTGTAATAATGTGAATGTTAAAGTTACAATCGTTAAGATTATCATGAAATCAATCCCATATTTGATCTATTTAATTGTCAGCGATTTAATTGTCAGCATTTGCATTCTGTGATTACCTCATTATACAGTAGTTGTCATTGTTAGTGGCGGAGTCCGCCATTCTCAACTGTATTTATACTGCCTTGTTAGAAAAAAAGCTAATTATTGACTGACTTTTTTATTAGAACAAATAAACCTGCAATGATTCGTAGATTAATTGATTAGTCGATCGACAGAAAGTGAATCGTCAACTATTTTGATATTCATTGTTTTGTGTAGTTAAATGCCAATACTCTCTTGTTCCAGCTTCTCCAACGTCAGTATTTACTGGTTTCCTTCATCTGCTGTGATTGTAAACTAAATATTTTTGGGTTTTTGGACTGTTGATCAAACAAAACAAGACTTTTGAAGACGTCGCTTTGGGGGTTTTAAGGACATTTTTCACTATTTTCTGACTTTTATAGACAAAATGATTAGTCAATTTATCAGCTGAATAATTGATAATGACAATAATTGTTATTTGCAGCCCTGAAAACAACATTCATTTGTTTTTTGTTTGGCTGTTTACATTCCAACGTCACCACAACAACCAGTATTTAACTAACTAATAACTTTAAGGTGCAATGGGTTTGTTTTTCCTGGCTAACATCTGTGAGTATTAAGGTATAAAACAAGTCATGCTGTGGTGTCATAAAATGTGTATTGACCTCTATGAAACCCCTGAAAAACTCCTCATCTGATGACCAATACATTGGAAGTCACTTTTATTTGCAAAATTATTCATAAGAATATTTATTAAAGCACTTACAGTAAGTTCTCTTGCTATAGGCCTGCTTCAAAATGTTTCCATGTATCACTTAAACCAGATGATGGTGAATAATAAAAGGGATGTTTTCACTCAATCCAATCAATGCTTGGCGGTTTTAATTGGAGGATATTAAATCAACAAAAAGCACAAGTCTGCATTGGTATTTGAACTGAGTTTGGAGTGTATATGCCTGTGTTTCATGCTGCAATAAAAGGGAGAATCGAGACCTTCTACTTCAACATCTGCATAGCTTACATCACATATTTCCCATCTGACTAATGCCTGTTAAATAAATAAAAAAAACGTTTGGTATGTTGCAAATTCAGCCGAAGGAAGACTCAAATCTGTGGTCGGATCTGTTCATGTATACCTGAACCTGAACAGGCTGGATTCCTGGGTGGAGCCGGTCCACTTGTTATTTTTAACATCAGGACTTCCAATCTTTTCTCAGCAGTTATTGACTTAGGAAGAGAGCTCACTGGAATGTTATTTATACAAACATTTCTGCTCCGGAGACAGAAATAATGTGTTTGGTGGAGTCGGAGAAGTAATGTTGAAGATTAGATGAAGAGGACAGCGGGGGAGGAAGGAGGTAGGAGGCTAATATGAAGGCTAATATCCTTGGTACAAACTGAATACATAGTGCCTACAGCATTGGAGGTGAGTTGGACTGTCCTACTGAGCTCATTAATGCCATGTTTGGATATTCTATCAATATTGTTTTTTATGAGAGTCTGCAAATATGGATTTTGGTTATTATAATATCACAAATATTGTTTTCCCAGATTTAAGCTGCATTCCAGTTGGGGTGAAACAATTTTCTGAGGATATCTGATAGCTGATGAGATGGACAGTGAATGTCTCTGCTTGCAGTATTTTCATTAGAGGAAATCTGTGCCGGAGGGACAAAATTTGTATTTTTATTATGACCAGAATCTCTTAACAATAGGCCATTTTCACAGCAGACATTTTTACATGTAATTGTAGGGTAAACACAGGTGTAATTGATCAAATTAATGAATGGTCCTGCATGCACAATACCAGGCCCAACTAAATGGAACAGGGTCATAAAGGTCAAGAATACTTATTAAAACTAAAATATTAGACTAACTTACCACTGTAAGAAACCATCTAAAGAGGAGCTGTTTCCATAGAAGCTCTGACACATTTTTCATTAACATTGCTATTTGGTGTCTTTTCATGGTGTCTCCTACATATTTTTGTTTACATAAGGATCATATGGCATCGACCAATATGCCCAAATCAAACAACAGATGGGTTAAGGGATTGTGGACAAAAATCTCTGGAATTGGCTCTTATCAAGATAAGGGTGACTAAGTGCCCACACATGCCCAAACACTCGCGTCCTTTGACCCACCTCCACTAAACCTACGCTCTTTAAAAAAGATCCATACATTAGGCTACTTGGTGTTGTCTGATGAACTGGCTGCCCTGCCAAGTCAGCTGGTTTTGACTGATTATGTGAGGTGATTTAAACTGACAGTGTTACTGGTCTAAAATATCACCTTTGCTACTGTCAAATAACACATATGCAAGTTATAAGACATGTTACCTCCCACTTTTTTGTTATAGCACAATGTAAAATCCCTTTAACTGAAGCTAAACAGACAATAAAAGTAGTTTTTTTTTGGAGAAAATGTGGGTAAAAAAATCTGGAGAAGTTGCTGAAAGTGGCTTGTGTTTAAACTTCAAATGTTATATTGTACTGTAAGTGTTTAAAATATGACCACCAGATGTCACTCTGTGTCGTTATAAGAATAGGCAATTTAAAGTCAAACATTGCTTTCACTTCATATCAGCACATATCATCACAATATGAAGATTTCTGAATGGAGTCTGGCACACGTTCATCTCAACACAAACAGAAAACACTTACTGTGAAAAAAGATATAGAGGGAATACTGCTAGCTCGTTTAAGTTAGTTTGAGCTAGTTTTTTAGCTAGTTTTAGATAGTTTAAGGAAGTTTTTAGATAGTTTAGATAGTTTTAAGCTAGTTTTTTAGCTAGTTTGAGATAGGTTAAGCTAGTTTTAGATAGTTTAAGGTAGTTTTTAGCTAGGTTTAGATCATTTAAACTAGGTTTAGCTGGCTCTAAGCTAGTTTTAGATAGGTTAAGGTAGTTTATAGATAGTTTAAGCTAGTTTATAGATAGTTTAAGGTAGTTTATAGATAGTTTAAGGTAGTTTTTAGCTAGGTTTATATAGTTGAAACTAGGTTTAGCTGGCTTTAAGCTAGTTTTAGATAGGTTAAGGTAGTTTATAGATAGTTTAAGCTAGTTTATAGATAGTTTAAGGTAGTTTATAGATAGTTTAAGCCAGTTTATAGATAGTTTAAGGTAGTTTTTAGCTAGGTTTATATAGTTGAAACTAGGTTTAGCTGGCTTTAAGCTAGTTTTAGATAGGTTAAGGTAGTTTATAGATAGTTTAAGCTAGTTTATAGATAGTTTAAGGTAGTTTTTAGCTAGGTTAAGGTAGTTTTTAGATAGTTTAAGCTAGTTTATAGATAGTTTAAGGTAGTTTTTAGCTAGGTTTAGATAGTTGAAACTAGGTTTAGCTGGCTTTAAGTTAGTTTTAGATAGGTTAAGGTAGTTTATAGATAGTTTAAGCTAGTTTATAGATAGTTTAAGGTAGTTTTTAGCTAGGTTTAGATAGTTGAAACTAGGTTTATCTGGCTTTAAGCTAGTTTTAGATAGGTTAAGGTAGTTTTTAGCTAGTTTAAGCCAGTTTATAGATAGTTTAAGGTAGTTTTAGCTAGGTTTATATAGTTGAAACTAGGTTTAGCTGGCTTTAAGCTAGTTTTAGATTGGTTAAGGTAGTTTATAGATAGTTTAAGGTAGTTTATAGATAGTTTAAGGTAGTTTTTAGCTAGGTTAAGGTAGTTTTTAGATAGTTTAAGCTAGTTTATAGATAGTTTAAGCTAGTTTATAGATAGTTTAAGGTAGTTTTTAGCTAGGTTTAGATAGTTGAAACTAGGTTTATCTGACTTTAAGCTAGTTTTAGATAGGTTAAGGTAGTTTTTAGCTAGTTTATATAGTATAAGCTAATTTTAGATAGTCTAAGGTAGTTTTGAGCTAGTTTTAGGTAGTTTAAGGTAGTTTAAGGCAGTTTAACATCGTTTAACATGTTTCTAGATTTTAGATATTTCTGGCTAGTTTTAAGCTAACTCTGTGTTCAGCTAGCTCTCTAATGTCTATAGACAGACTGAAGGAAGCTAAAACGTTACAGACCCAAGAAACCGCACATTGTTTTAGTTTATGAGATAAACTGTAAGGGATAGCTGTATTATAGTAACCTCTGTAGTACAGTTGGATCATAAAAAGACGTTCGTCTGTGTGTAAATCAAATAAAACATGTGTTAAAGTGGTGTAATTAAATAACTTACCCTCGCTTCCATACAGTTTTCCATTGTTCGCTCCCATCTTAAAGAATACATAATCTACACAGCAAAACTAAAAAAAATCAAAAGGAGTTAAATCCCAGAGAAAAAGAGATAAAGAGAGACTAGACAGTCTTTGTGCAGGCCCTGCTAGACTCCAAATAGTTAATCCAGATGTTGGAGCCTCAGCATTACGCAAAGTCCAGACTCCTTCCAGCGGTGCAGCAGACTTTCTCTATATATCTCCACATCCACAGACACAAAGAGCTGTCTACATGTACATATACACACACACACAAAGAAAACTCCGAGGAAAACTTTGTAGAAGTGGTCTAAATGGTAAGCAGCTGTTTATCAGGCTTTGTGAAGGCAATCACAGCTCAGAGCAGCCAGACGAGTCTGAGAGGAGGCTCAGCTCTCTCTCCTCCTCTGGATCTGGATCTGGATCTGGATTTAAAGAGACCGCAGACCAGAGAGGAGGAGAGATGTGGATATTTAAAGAGAGAGATAAGACCACGACACACTGTCTGGGACTCACACTGTAGAGAGAAGAAGAAGTACTCTCTACTTTTACTGCAGTAGACGTAGAAATACTACAGTATAGAAATATGCAGTAGAGGAAGAAGTACTCTCAACGTTTACTGCAGTAAAAGTAGAAATACTACAGTGTAGACATAGGCAGTAGAGAGAAGAAGTACTCTCAACTTCTACTGCAGGAAAAGTACAAATACTACAGTGTAGAAATAGGCAGTAGAGGAACAAGTACTCTCAACTTTTACTGCGGTAAAATACTACAGTGTATAAATAGACAGTGAGAAGTACTCAGATCCTTTACTTCAGTAAAAGTATAAATACCATCATCTGAAATACTCCACTAGTAAATGTTACCAAGCTACTTAAGTAAAAGTAGAAATACTACAGTCTAAAAATACTCCACTAAAAGTAAAAGTCCTGAATTCCAAATGTTACTTAAGTAAAAGTACAGAAGTATGATCAGCAAAATTTACTTAAAGTATTCTTAGTTGTGGAAGAAGTACTCAGAAGATTTACTGCAGTAAAATTAGCAATAATACAGTGTAGAAATAGGCATGGAAGAAGTAGAAGTACTCAGATACTTTACTTCAGTAAAAGTAGAAATACTATAGTCTAAAAATACTCCAGTACAAGTAAAAGTCCTGAATTCAAAATGTTAACCTACTTAAAGTATTAAACATAAAAGTACTCATTATGCAGAATGATTCCTTTAATATTATTACAGAATATTAGATTAGACAAAGTGTAGTGTAGTAGAAGTATAAAGTAGCAGAAAATGGAAATATTCAAGTACAAGTACTCAAAATTGTACTTAAGTAAAGTACTTGAGTAAATGTACTTAGTTACTTTCCATCACTGGAATAACGCGATCATAGTCTATAGATGACATCATGGAAGCAGCAGTCACAATCCCAGTTTTCCTTTATGTACCTCATTAATATTTAAGTAGTATTATGTCATCACAGGTGTGACTTTAAGAGATTCAGCCAATCAGAACAGAGGACTCATAATCTCTGAATATTCTGAGGATAAAGTCGTGCTGAAAGAAGAGAATGGTTTAACCGCACATGTGGGAATGTGTCTATGAATAGCAGCCTTACAGGTCACTGGATATCCAGAAGTAAAGTCGCAGGACAAAACCAGTTGTCTGCTGTTGACAGGTGACTTAATATTCTACATACATGCTGAAATTCCTTTCTAAATGCACACAGCCCACAAATCTGCTGAGGATAACATGGTATTTTGGGCTATACTTATGGAGGACGGAACATGCCAAAATAAATATATATTTTTAATTTAAACTAAATTACTCAACAAATAAACATCTCATTAAGTATATCATAAATAAATAAAAA
>CAKALG010041033.1:0-25914 GCA_916700815.1 Helicolenus hilgendorfi | reverse complement strand
GTGATGCAGCAGGTACAAGGAGGGGAACAGGCAGCTGACACCCACCAGCAGATCAGCGTACGCCATAGTCTGGATGAAAGCACTGGTGGTGTGCTGGCTAAGCAAGGGGGCACAGTGGAACACAAAAATCACCACCAGGTTACCGGAAATGATGAGAACAGTGAGGAGGCATATGATCGAGACTTCGAGGAGGCAGGTGGTGAAAATTTGGGAGTAGCCTATCTCAAGCAGGCAGAAGGGAGTGGATAAGTTTGACGGGTCAGCAGAACTCTGGTTCAGTGGATCCAAGGAGGAATTCATCATCTTGGGCAGGAATACGTGTCTGAGGGGCCCCTCCGAGGGTACGATGAACCCACTATTTTGACAGGTAGCTGGCTGCTTCTGAAAGTAGCTGTAGGCTCTCAGTCCAAACAAAAAGCTCCATGCTGCGGTTCCATGATGAGACTGCTGCCATCTGCCATTTCAAAATGCAGGAGGGATGGAAAGGACAGAGAAAGGTGAGAAGCCCCCTGGGTTTGTCCTCGGTGCAGGCAGTTGTGGTTTTACACCGAGATACAAAACCACCAGATTAACACACAAAAAGCAACGTTTTCCTTACTTCCCAGCTGAAGGCGCGAAAAGGGAAAAAAAGAGTAAATGAAATGTGACTTTGTTTAAAGGAATTCCAGTCCAATGTATGCTTGAAATGCCTCCGCTCCCTATAAAGTCAAAGATGTCTTCAACATCTGCTACAGCTGCAGAAAGCTCAGACAGAAGCTCTCTCTCATCTGTCTATAGTCCACAGAGTCACAGCTTCCAGTAAGACATCACTGTGTCATGTGCTGTGGACATGAAGGAAGAAATTGAAGTCTCCTTTTTATTCGGTCCTCCTGCTTCTCCTTCTTGTGTCTTCTTCTTGCCTCTGCTTTACCCTCTTTTCACCACTCCTCCACATCCGCTTGCTCTTGTGTCAGTTTCTGTCTGGTCCTTCGCAGTAAGATCCCAGCGGACTGCCGTGAGCGGAGAGGATGAAAGCGGTGCGAGGGGTGACGGATATTTAAAGCACGCGCACACGCATGCGAACACACCTCAGCTGTTATTCCTATCCAGAGGAGCAGCAACTATGTCTGGACTGGAAATGAGGGAGGCAGGCATACCGATGCTGGGAGAACCCCCTGTGTTCATTTATCCTCCTTTGCTGTCTCTCTTTCTCTCTCTCTCTCTCTCTCTCTCTGCCTCTCTCTCTACAGAAACAGTGGCACCGAGGCCCCTCCCCTTCCCCGTGGCTCCAACCAATGATCAACTGCAAGGGCACGAGGCTTCCCTCCTTCCCCCACCCTCTCACTCCTCCCTGTTTTTTTTTTATGCCAGTGTTTCTCAAAATCACCCAAAGATTCAAACATACTGTTTCACACTGCTAAAATTAGTAACATTCAGTACTAGGCCAGCTCTTTTGACTGTTAACATGTCTGTAGTCTCTCACCTCATTCCCAAAAGCACTACGAGCTGTAAGAATGGACATTGTCTTTCTACCGTACAGAAAAGTTATTGTATTTGTTTGCAGGGAAACAATAACTGCATTCCTGGGTGCAGTTTACAGGAAATATTTCTATTATTAATCTAAATGTAAACCAAGGACATACGGTATGTGCTTAATGCTGCACAAAGGTTAAATCAGCTCTTATGTGCGTCTGCTTCTGTACATAAAAAGCACAGCAACAGCCTGTATTATAAGTGACGTCATTCAACAGATAATCTTGAATGTCTTGTGAAAGAAAGAATCCAAAGTTATTATTTTCTGAGCTTGTTTATTAAGGAAGCTATAACTGCATTTTTACTGTCTTTTTCAAGCTGGTGCTCTGCTGCACACTGCATAAAACTAAATGCGATAAATCCATTTTTACTAGTTTACTAATTTTTTACATTTGTAATCTACTAATAATAAACAGCAGCAGCATACAAGCCTAACGAGACTGAGAGACCGATTTAAATACATGAAAGCACAGCGCATCATAATTTAATTTACGCTCACAGCCTTTGTGTAATTAGCAGCTGATTCACTAACACATCAAGTAATTATGCAATTAGTAACTGCAAGTGAAGGAGAGACTGAAAGGCGCAATTCAATGGTGGAAGTTTGGCAAGTTCAGATGAGAAATGGAAAATGTAGTGATGCTAAAATTAACATTTTCTATGGCCACTTTAAGCCTAACTGAGAAATGCATTGCTTTAAATCATGAGAAGGAACTTCAAAGAAAAAGAAAGAGATGAAATGACATAATTAGACGCACATAAGATCGCTGAAAGAAAAAAACCTACACCATTGCAATATAGATATGCTTTAGCCATAGTGCATTAGTCTAGTTCAAGGTGAATGAACTCAAAACCTCAACGGCAAAGAGGGTTTATTATTAATACTGTCACATCTTACTTAAATAACATCACATTCAAAAATAAGCACACACACAGTACAGTACCTAGTACAGACAGTACTCTTGCCTTTTACAATGTAAGCCTTGTATAAAATTGGTACTTATATCATGTATCATTATACAAATGACCTACTTTCTTCAAGTGTCTTTCCAGATATTAAATGGGTTTTTTTTGTGTTTTTTCTGTTTAACTTTGCAACTTTATGTGTGCATGTGTGTCTTTGAAAGAGCATGAGAGAGGGAGAGAGAGAGACAGAGAGAGAGAGAGAGAGAGAGAGAGAGAGAGAGAGAGAGCGAGAGAGAGAGAGCGAGAGAGAGACTACAACTGTAAGTCTACAGTACTAAGAAGGGTTTAATGTTTATCTTTTTTTTTTTTTTAAATCGACTTGACCAGAGTCAATTTTTACTTGACCCTATACAAATTGTTTTATTTATTAGCAGTTATCAAATAACAACAAAGACTTAAGTTAATTGTCATGTTTAATCTTTATTTATAGGTAAATTAATCTAGAGTTTCGCCCACATCATCTAACGCCACCCAACTAAACTCCTGTGATACTTGAAATGCTCGCTTGTGCTTCAGCTCATAAACTTTGTCTTTACCCACCTCCATTTTCTCACCAGTGCCCTATCGGCACTGTGCATGTGCAGCTCTCAATAGAGATAAGAAGGATGCAAGATGCAGATGGCTGCCCGCCCTGCGCCCGGTTCTGCTCCAGGTTTCTTCCCAGTAATCGGGGAGTTTTTCCTGGCCACAGCGCGCTTGGTGGATCTTGTTGGGTCTCTAAACTATGGTGTACGGTCATAGACCTGCTCTATATATAAAGCGTCTTGAGATAACTTATGTTGTGATTTGACGCTATACAAAAATAAATTGATTTGATTTGATTTGAAGATTGCTCAGTCCTTCCATCATCAGCTCCGGAAAAAACAATATGTTTAATTCTTTTTTTTTTTTTTTTTTTTTTTTTTTTTTTACTTGCCTAATAGAAAGAGTTGTTAGATTTACTACCCTGACATGGAATTTTACTTGCCCCAGTCCTTATTGTTGAACCCTTCTAAGTGGCAGCTATTGAGTTTCTCATAAAAATATTCAGTAACACTTCAATTAGGTAATAATTAGCAAGTAACCTATTTGAAATTTCTTTGGAATTACTGCCAGATTTCCCCAATATTTACCTCGAAAATGACTTTATTATAAACATTATTTAATAATTACATTCATCTAAAAACTCCCTGAATCATTACATTAGCTACCAGGTTACATTTGTTTAGACAATAAGTCACACAATGGGGAGATTTGTGCCTGATCAGAAGTGTCTTCTAGTTTCGGTTTTCCACCTCCGATGAAGAGCAGCGCACAGCCGCTTCTCAAGCCTAAGTGGCCTATTTTAACGATTATATGCTATTTTAGCATATAATTATTAAATAATGTTTATAATAAAGTAATTTGCGATACATTTTGAGATAGATATTGGAGTAATTCAAAATAAATTTCAAATAGGTTACTTGCTAATTATCACCTAATTACCATGAAATTTGCGGACCTGTAAAATGAAGCGTAACCAAATATTGTTATGGTTGTACCAGAGCCAACATACTATATGTAAGCAAAGTACAAGCAAGATCCAAATATTTTCAGATCATATATATACTTTGCACATCAAAGAATGTTCGCATTTGAACAGTAACTTTGTCCATGTATTTGTGCATGTTCTTGTGTCTATTTGGCCTGAGAGCCCTAAACAGATATGCAGCTGATCCTGATTGTGTATGCATCAGCAGATGCTGTGCCTCCACTTAGCACGAGAGTTGCTTTGACACAGTCAGCTATACCCAAGTAGCATGACCTCACCAGACATCTTTTAATCTCCAGCAATATTAACAGCCAGCTTTTTTATTGCAGGGCTCTAAAGGACTGAGTTGAACACTTTTTATTCAATTTTCTTAAACAGGTTAACTCTAGCAAGTCCCCTTCAGCCCTTCTGTAAAGAGCCTACTGTATCTCTGCAAGAAAAATTACCAACTGAGTTATTTTTAGATCCTATGATGTGCTGATTACATTTAACTCAGAATCTTGTTCTAAAATTAGAAATGTCAGGGGGAAGTAATCCGTAGATTTAGTGCTGCTACATCCTCATCCTAATGGCTTCCTGAAGACTGTGTCTCGTGCGGTGCAATTTGATGTAGCGTGATGGAGACCTAAACATACCCACACACACACACACACACACACCGGCGTGCACCTTTCTCCCCCGCGATCCAGACACACTCCCATGCTTTCACGCACCTCCTCTGCCCACCACACGAGGAGCTAAAAATAGATGACAGTACGACGGAAAGGGGTTGGAAGAAGAGGAGGAATAGGAGAAAAAGATGAGGAGGGGACTCAAAGGTGACGCAGAGCTCATTAAAGGTGAGAGGAGGAAGAGGTGGAGGAAGAGGTGGAGGTGGTGAAAGACATACAATATTGCAAGAACAAATCAGAAAAGGGAGCGGTGAGAATGAGGAAGAAGGAAGAGCGTGATGTACTGTCACGGTCACCTGGTTGAGCAGCTTGTGAACCAATGAAGGACAGGCGTCCCGTAGCTGACACAAATCTGGCAACAACACAATGCTCTTACATGCCTGTAAAGCGTGTCTGAGTTTAAGGGAAAGAAAAAAGCTCAGGATTACAATTATGTGTTGTCATCATAGACTGTATATAAAGATGGACAACATGACCGCTCCCCAAAAGTGAAGCCAAAACATCTGGATCGCCCCCTGGTGGCTGGCTGCAGTATAGGTCATAAAGCCTCTTCCATCCATGTTAGTGGATGGCACATGGGCCAAACTAAAAAGTCAAAGTACACGTCACAGTTTTTTCCCCAAAGATGATTTCTGTCATTTTAGATCACACTGATGTATGTTCAAGTGTTCATTTTTCTGATAAGTTTGGTTTTAATTAGTTATATAAAAAGGGGGTGAGACGTCATGATTGGCAGCTGTGATTCTCTAGCTGACAAGCTGCGGGGTAACCTCAAAATCGTGGCCCCACCACCCGATCACTACTACGCAGACTCTGGCTCCAAATGACGTCAAGATCTCAAGTTGGCAGCTCGCGTATTCTCGGTATATTTTGGCTTCACTTCTGTACTTTTGTACTTCTGTACAAATGGAGACGCTTCGTCCATCTTTATATACAGTCAATGGTTGTCATGTTGACATCATGATTGCGCTTTACTGACGTTGCTGTAGTTATTGTTAGGGTGGAAAACAATTAATGCTTCACCGGTGATTCATGGATTACCAGCAAATGTTCTGTATTTTTACTTATATAACACAAAATGAATAAGTCGTCAAAAAAATGGAACATATTCTCTGCTTGACAAGCTAAGCTAAACACTATTAAAAGAATGGCATAGTTAACTTGCAACTGCCATACTGGCTGTGTTCCAGCTGATTATTATGAACACCCACAATCCACCACCACCCAGCTGGTGGCTCATAATCCTGACAGCTCTGTTTTCATATAAATATAAAAATAAGCAGTCACACTGTGCCAACTTCTGTATTAGCATAATAACAAAAACATTAAAAGAACGGGTCAACTGATCTCCTATCTGAAGTTTTTATTCATCTTAGGAAATGCCTTGTAGGAATCGAAATGAAAAGAATCTCAAAGAACTGGACAGCTAATACACTATGATTTATATCCGAGAATGAATGATGTTTATCTCTGCGGTCTCCACGGTGATGAGGCCAGAGCTAGCACATAAATACCAGCATCAGTCAAAGGTCTTGAGAGCTGTTACACAGTCACAAAACATTGTAATAATAAGATATACAATGTTCCAGTCTGTTCACAACTGCGAAAATGATTCTTTCTTCTGGTATTTACTGTGTGTTAAAGTGGGAGACTGGCTTTAAAGAAGGATACAAAAAACATCTAAAAGGGTTTACATTTGGGCTGAAGTCAGAACAAGCAATGCACACATAAACCTATGGGACAGAGAGACAAGCAGTCATACAGAAAAAGAAAGAAGCAAACACGTCGGGCCGACAAGACAGCGGGACAGAATCGAGAAAGAGGAAAGCAGACAGTGTGACAAAAAAAACAACACAAATGAGCAGGCGTAGAGAGAGAGGCAGGAAGATACACAAGTTGACAGGAGCACAAACAGGTCTAGGTAGAAGTCAGAGAGAGTCAGAGTCAGGCGTACGCAAATACAAACGATTACATAGAGAGACAGATAGACAGAGAGGCAGGCATACAGGTCATTATGTGGGTCAGACAGAGACAAGCAGATAGATACGGGCGCTTGTTTTTGCTCTACACAGGAGGCTGGCGCAGCAGGTCTGGGGACCGGTCCTGTGTTTATCTGATCACATTGCGTCTACACTACACATATCCGTATGTGTGTATGCTCATAGTACACGTCTTTGGAGACATTTCTAACATTCTGCCTCACTAATGTAGGTAAAAAGTGGTCGAAACACCTTTGACTATCATGCAGTAACACGATAGAACTCAACACTATCAACCAAACCACTGTTTAGCGGTCCAATCAAATGTGAAGGATTTGATTTAAATCCCTCTTGTAACTGTATATTGCTTTTAATGGGCAGTACTCACAGTACAGAAGCTAAAGATGCTCTAACTTCTGTTTCACTGAGACTTTAACATTTGCTACTGGGCCACGACAACATGATACTGATTATAAAAAAAGATAGTTATCAACATACGAGGTAGTCAGTCAATCATCACCCACTTAACTACTTGTGATGTGCTCCTATTACTGTTGCAATTCTGTTCAAATAAACAAACTTATTACTTTTGCCTTTTATTATTGTCCACCATCCCTCTCACCGTTGGCCCATCCACAACAACATTGCCAATATGAAAACAGCTTACGATGCAAATAAAGGTTTGGAACGTTTTTTTTTTAACAGGATTATGTATACTATAATATCCATAGCTTAATATTATTTCAATTATTACCACCAAACTACAGCTTATAAAATGGAAAAAAATGGAATTCATAGGCTACACTCTGTCAATATATTTGAAGGTTGAGCAACACTTAACTGGTAGTAAGTTTATTACTGTTATGCTGTAATATGGTCACAATATTAATACTGCCCCTCAACAAAATAACAAAGAGCTGCCTGCCATTATGTCACGATATCTTTCGTAAGCAATTATTTGTTTGCCAGACTTACTAACTCCGTGCGACTGGCATTCTACTCACTATAACTTGTGTTTTGTTAATGGAAAATTAGACTAGTACTTCCAGTATTTAGCAACCCACATACTGGGGAATTAATTAGGGCTCTGTAGGGAAAGTATCAGTTAAAAGTTCATCAATGCCCTGCATTCAGATACATGGATGAACACCAAGTTCAGAGAGAATTAGGGTACAAAAGAGGGCACTAGCTAGGACATGATGTACATACAGTGCAATACAGCACAAAGAGGTACACACAAGCACAGGCTGAATACAGGAAGCACACAAAACAAAGTAGGCGCTGGCACATGAGTGTGGTTTGTACACATTTTAAAACAGGCGCTGAACAGGGAAAGACGGAATTAGTACTTACATGAGACATGAGCTTTAATTGGTACCAGTAACAATACCAGCATTAATGTGAATTCAATTCTTTCCTAATTAACACATATAATATTCAGCATACCGTTATGCAATACAGCTCAATACTCTTTTAGAGCTAATTTTATTAACAAAACGTGTGGTGTTGTAGTTCTCGTTTGATTTAAAGAAATTTACTCTGTGCACACCTCGTTGTGTTGAATAAGATTTAGCATCTGTCTGTCCTTTAACTGCTCTTGGCTACCTTGCCCCGTCTTGCTCAAAGGAGACTAAATAAAACACGCAAATCGTCTGTCAGAGTCAGATAAAGCTGCACGGGTTCTCCACACTTTTCTCTGTGTGTTTGTTGGCTGACGTACAAACCTGGAATGCTTTAGTGCTTCTGCAATAAATTCCTATCCAACTTTCTGTCCAATGGCTATCAATGCAGTGGCATTGTGATCCATTGTTATTGTTGTCTGAGTGGAAGTTGAGATTCCATTCATACCGTTGGTGTTAACAGAAAACAGCATGGCTCCTACCTTATTTTTGGTGTAAAACTTCTATTTGAGTTTATCCTCTTTTTTTTTTTAAACTTTTAGTATCCACATTTTTCCAACATCTCATGCCAGAGATGTGGGGCAAAATAAAGAGCAGGCAGAGATAGGAAAAGAGCAAAAGAGAAAGAGAGGGAGGGTGAGGAAAATGAGAGTGGGAGAGGAGAGCAGAGGGGAGGAAAGGGCAAGACCAACATCTTGTCACCACCTGGGACCCAGCTTGCTGCCTGGGGATGTTGCCTTTACATAAGAACAGTGGACAGAACTGCAGCCGAGAAAAAAATGACATAGACTAACACACTGTTCTCAGCGCGCAGGGGGGGGGCTAACCATCTACAGCAGTGTTAAGTCACCTCCGATCCTTACACACACGGCCGCACAGACAGACCTACACATGCACACCATGATTTTCCAACAAACTGAAAAGCTAGCTGTCATTACTGACCATATATCCAGACACATGTCTGCAGAAAAGAGGCACATGGGCAGAGGCAATAACAAAGCCAAGCAGCTATGAAATGCTAATGTTAAAAATACTCCCCATTGAAATCATCATATTTGAATATTAGAAAAAAAGTATCTTTTCTGACTGTTGCAGCTGAAGAACACAGCCAACCTCATGAAATATGATTCCTTACTGTCAGAGGTTCGTAAACAGGTAGCTGCATATACATTTACTTTTTTCTTCAACAACATTATTGAGTTATTATTAGGGCTGTCAAAGTTAACGTGATAATAACGCGTTAAAGCAAATTCGTTTCAACGGCACTAATTTCTTTAACGCATTAACAATTCGATCTTTCGGAGGTTGTTGCGGGTTCAGTTTTAACGCAAGAGTGAAGATACTATTGGTACCAACCATGTCGTACTAGCTTGTCGAGAAAAAGGTTAAATAACGCTCCAAACGCTAATTTTGGCGAGGAAAAACTGGTATGGTTATATTCAAAGGGGTCCCCTGACCTCTGACCTCACAATATGTGAATGAAAATGGGTTCTATGGGTACCCACGAGTCTCCCCTTTACAGATATGCCCACTTTATGATCATCACATGCAGTTTGTCATAGTCAAGTCAGCCCACTGACACACTGACAGCTGTTGTTGCCTGTTGGGCTGCAGTTTGCCATGTTATGATTTCAGCATATTTGTATGTTAAATGCAGTACCTGTGAGGGTTTCTGGACAATATTTGTCATTGTTTTGTGTTGTTAATTGATTTCCAATAATAAATATAGACACACATTTGCATAAAGCAGCATATTTGTCTACGCCCATGTTGATAAGAGTATTAAATACTTGACAAATCTCCCTTTAAGGTACATTTTGATCAGATAAAAACTGTGCCATTAATTTGCGATTAATTACAATTAACTATGGACAATCATGCGATTAAATATTTTAGTCGATTGACAGCCCTAGTTGTTACTGTATAAGAAGTTAAGGATTATTAGTTTTAATAGTACGAAAGAGGACTGACTTTAAACTTAGAACAAAAAAAATTGTTTCACATGTGGACCTAATCCTCTTCAGTATAACAGAACCATTAACACACTGCAAAATTCTTAAGGGAAGAAACATGTATAACCCTTTCACTTGCATAACACCAAAAGTGATCAGCTGGCATGAGCTACAGGGCAGCAGTGGTTTGCATCACAAGTTTGAAGCACATGAGAGAGAAACTTATGCAACGTGGCCATCACTGGCCCCAGAGGTGCACGTTTAAAGAGCTGCTGCCAAGGACAATAACAGCAACACATATGCTCTGGCCAACAACAAACTAGAAATGCAATCATTTTGAATTCAATGTGTTTCAATTAAAGAGATCAAACTTAAGTGTAAAAACAGATGGGACAAAAAAAAATCACCAGAGGTGAAGTGCACAGCTTGCTGATGCATCTTTAAATTAGGGGGACTTGTGTATGAGTCATCTTGAAGGACAGCTTACACCACAGACATTAGGGGCTCATGGGACTTTAGTATGTCCTGGACATCTTAACAAAGGCAATACTTTTGTGTGGTCTTACCTTTGTAATAAGAGTGCGGTACTCTTCAACCTGGTGGTCATTGTTATGGCAGCCTGCCAGGAGCTGCCACACCTCCCCACGGAGAGCCTCGGGAATGCCACTCCGCACCAGAGCTGGTAGCTGCCTGGGACGCACTGATAAGTTCATATGCCTGAGAGAGGAGGGGAGCGGAGAGGAGTCAACCATGACAGTTTATCAAAGACATACTAATTTTATGTCATGAGTTCTTGCATCTGCAATCTTTCTGGCACACCTGTCTACGATATCTACCCGAAACAATGTTTTCATTGGCTCTACATTGTGTCCAAAAAGGACTATCATCTCTACAGATGGTCTGCTGGGCCAAGATCATGACAGTGAGGAGGAGTTATTATATCACTTAATACCACAAGTATAAGGGTTTACGAGCATAGCAGTCTTTAAAAAGTTCCAGTCTCACCTCCCACGAGGGATACAATCAATCAATGACTCAAATGTCAGCTTCAGAATGTAAACTATGTGCTATTTTTGTACTTTATGTATCGCTGAAAACTCTTTCTCAACTTTATTACTCCACTTTTTTTCTCCAATATTTGTACGTCAGTTTTGCTTTATTTTTATACATGCACTATTTTTAGCGGGATGGGAAAACAATAGACAATAGAAGACAATAGGCCATTAGAAAATTACAGCAACAATACACAGAGGCACATTTTAATAACTTCCTTCCTTCCTCATCTAAACATTTAAATGTGAAAGCTGTTGGCGAAACACGGAGAGTTTTTTACACTGTATGCAGCATCAAAATTAACTCCGATATCTCCCAGCCCACGAGTGAGTGACCGAGACAGAATTAGAGAGGTGATTTTGGAGGCACAGCTGTATCAACCAAACAACTACTGCCTGACTGGAGCCGACAGAAAACCCCTGAATCCCTGATGATTCTCTCACTCCCCCCACCTCCACCCCTCCACCTTTCTTAATTAATCCCTCTCTATTCTCTGAATTTGTTTGGTTTATTTTTTTCCGAGCAGTAAGGTTATGCAATATGTGGCATTTTCTGTTTGAGACTAAGAGAGGGAACAAAAGTATACTGTGTACGTGTGTGTGCATGCATGTGTGCGTGCATGTGACGTAAGTAATGCCAGGCCTGGCCCTTAGGGGCATAAGATTGTAAAGGGCTTTCTGTGATTTGCCTCTCTTGTGCTCCCTGAGCGCTGCATCCCACAATGCCACAGCACACACAAGATCACCCGCACAAAGCCGAGTATTATGAGAGTCTTGTCTTATGATTATCTTCTTTAGTTAGGCGTTATCTTTAACAGAGGGAGAGTGAGACAATTACCTCTTTAAACATGCAAGGTTTTAACACTCACGTCAACATTTGGAATTGACAAACGACATTACATACGACAAAATATACCAAATAATGTAGAAAAGAAAATTAGATCTATTACGATAAACATGTATACGATAAACCAAATAATCTATATATGTAGTATGTATTGTACAAATTCAACCAAATTACGCTGTTCTCTTGAAAAACATACATGAGAACAGAGAGAAAGAAAGACCGAGGCATGCTATGCAGTGTGTGTGTGTGTGTGTGTGTGTGTGCGTGTGTGTGCGTGTGCGTGTGCGTGTGCGTGTCGTGTGTGTGTGTGTGAAGCTTAACTACCAGCTAATTAAAGTCCGGGCAGCTTCAATTCAGTTCATCACAAGCTTTTGATTAAAAACAAATGCAGTAATGGAAGAGGGAAGCCATCTCAATAAGCTGCTTATCAACAACTCCTGCCTGCTGCTCTTTCTTTCGCATACAGTACATCCGCTAAACCCCACACACAAAAATTACATATTTATGTACGTGTGTGTAAGTGTGTATGTGCACATTCATCGCAGCAGCAATAGTAAAGGAAGGACAAAGTTAACGAGGGAACAAAGCCTTACCACTTGGATAACAAGTCCCCCCAGGTCTCCAGGATCTTCTCTGCACACTCCTTGGAAACGTCACCTGACCCACTGAGTAATGGCTCATCATTATCTGGAGACACACAGGAAGTACAAACACAAAGTGAGATCCATTATTGTCCTTTTTCTTTTTACGATTAAATAAATGTGAGGAATTAAGATATACAGTAGATGTTTCCTCATTAACGCTTCAGTAGGCGACAATTCTTTTGTTTTTCTTTACAATTCTTTTCTTCTGAGAGAAAACTAGACTTCTGCACCTCCTCATGGCTCTGTTTACAGGCTTTAAAAAATCTAGCCCATGACGGAAGACTTTAACCAATCACAGGTCATTTCAGAGAGAGGGCGTTCCTATTGGCTGTGCTCTGGCTATGTGAGCGGTTATTTCCTCAACTGATCCCAACATGGCTGTCGGGTCACAAACTTTCTAATTTTACAGCTAAACATTATACTACACGATGTTTCTGAAAACATTTGAGGTGAGAAATAGGCATTACAGGAACAGAATATTGATTCATATTTGATCAGCGCTGCCTAGTTTGACCGTTTGGTCGGAGTTTGTGAGTGATTGACAGCCGGCTCTCATAGATGGCAGCTGGACGGCAGACTCCAGATCAGCTCTGACTGGTTGTTTTCCTCCAGTCTGTGAAATCTTGTAGATGCCATTAGGAGCACCGGAGAACACAGAGGCACGTGATTTTTTGTTTCAGATTACAGGTCTCATGCACTACAGTCAGGAAACAGTGACCATTTTAAAAAAAATAGCTTTTTTAAATCATATTTGCTCCAATCTCGTCTACTTCAGCTTTAAAGGAGATTGATGTTAAGTCACAAACTTTCTGCTTATTTGTGTTACCAAGATAGCGTCCCTCGTCCACTTAAAGACACTTTGTTTTAAGGTGTATAATGAACGTCACAGGCTGTTATCGTCTGGTTTGATATTTTATGATGTTATATACTGTATGTTGTGTGGTCTTCTACATCTGAGCTGTGGTCATGATAATATTGAACTTGCACTGCAGCTCTCTAAATAGATTACTGTTGTTTCGATAGACAACATGCATATCTAAATGTGGAATTGTATAATCGAAACAAATCGTTGGGTCTTTTATTTCAACTCTTCATGTTATCAGCTGAAAAGGTGCACTATCTTTATGTACTATGAATGAACATGCTGTCCAAGTAGTGAGATCAAACTGTACCAAAGGGCCAATAGACCAAAGACCAACACACAGACGGATACAAAAAGTACCTCGGTTATGCTCTCTAATTGCTACCTCCCACATTCACACACAAATATAAAAACACACACACATACACACCACTGCTGGCTAAGTACTCTGTGAGGATACAGTACAAACAGTTCTGTAACACAGCATCTGATCTCCCACGGGATTCTGACTCCTGTTGACCGCAAGTCTATATCTGATACAGCCCACGGGTAGAGTTTTCATTTGTACATGGAGTCAGGATATAAATGTAAATGTTAAACGCTAAATATCTGAGCGCATGCAGCACAATTCAGCTGAGCTATATGCTGGTTAACCTCGTTAGATTTCTTGCTGCTGGGCGGTAATACTTTTATTATAGTGTTTAGGTCCATGCTTCTGAACGAGGTCATTCCTGACCAAGGACACCACAATGGCTCAGCGTTTCGGAGTTAAACACTTATATTATCTTGCCAGTTAAGTGTCTGCTTTGAGGTTGTTTATGTGTCTGACATGATCAAGTACGACACGTGGTTCAAAATGTTAAAACCATTTTCATATGGTTCTGCTAGTCAGGCTTTTTCTGTGGTTCTATGTGGTCATGTTTGCAAAGGATATTTTCATATGGCTCATATAAAGTAATTATACCCTTCGCTACATCAGGAATTTGATTTTTAATAACATATTTGCTATTCTTCTGTATTGTGTGCCTTTAATGAAATACGAATCCCATAAGAGGAAAAAAGTAAGACAGCATCCAATTACCTTCCTCTTCATCATCCTCAGGTGGTGAAGGGACCGTGGTACCGGTCCCGCTGGGCACGATGCCGGGACTGGCTGTGGTCTTTCGTTTCTCTCTCTCAGTCTCGCTTTCCAAACTCACCACCTCGTAAAGTGTGTCAGAGGCAGGACTCTTACGCTCCTTACGCTCCATCTGAAGAGAGAGGACTGGTTGATAAAACATCTATCACATATCTTTTTCCAATAATACTTAGCAGTTACAAAACTGGATTGCTTTGCATCATTGCAGATCACAGCTGATATCTGGTGCAATTCCCAGAGACCATCACTTGAATTGATTTAATCACGGATGGAAACATGTGCCGCGACTTGACGTACCTGTCGTAGTTTAAGGTAGAAGGTCTCAGTGTAGTTACGCTTGCTGAAGGGCCAGAACAGCCTGTCATTTGGGGAGCAGACTCTGACCCTGGTCTCCAGCAGAAAACGGACCGGCTCCTCCACCTCTGTGATCACAAGGTCCACCGCTGTCGTCATGTACATGAATTTATCTGGAGAAACAAGAAAACGGCTAAAATGTTATCCCCAGTGAGTGCTTCCCTTCCATTCACCATCTAACAAATACATAATCAAACCAAACCCTGCAACTGTGGGATTTATGAGAACACTGGAGTTTCACTTATTGTGTTTGAAGGCGGATTGGTTTTGTATGATGTACGGTAGGCCATTTATAAATATGAAAAAGTATTTTAGAAAAACAATAATAATGTATTCCAATAAGACTTTATTCCTAATCAACAACATTACCACTCACGCTACTGACGCTGTTACGGACTGTCAAAAGCAATATTCTATATTTTATTTATATCCTATGTTATTTAAATAACCTGCTAACATTATAAGTTTATGGGTGTTTACATTGTTTGATTATTAGAAGATCATCATTTTATTAGTAGGCTAATTAGCCCATTCATTAGTTATGTCTTCTAAAAGGAGCAGTGTAGGTTTTAGTGGCATCTAGTGGTGAGGTTGCAGATTGCATCTAACTGAATACACTTTCGCTTACCCCTCCCTTCACAAGCGTGTCAGAGAAACTATGGTGGCCTTCAGTTAACATAAAAACGCAGAACATTATCTCTAGAGCCAGTGTTTGGTTTGTCCGTTCTGGGCTACTGTAGAAACATGGCGGTGCAACATGGCGGACTCCGAGAAGTGGACCTGCTCCCTATGTAGCTATGAAGGGCTCATTCCAAGCTAACAAAAAACATTCTTACTTTCGGGTGATTATACATGAAAACAAATTTATGAACATTATATTCCATTTCTTCTAATAAATCCCCCTAAATCCTACACACTGTACCTTTAAGCACAAAAAACGTATTTAGTTAAAAGGTTTAACTCAAGCTTCTTAATCAGAGGGAGTCAAACTGATTAAAAAAATATGTTGAATGCAACATTGTAGTTATTAAAACGATAATCTATTAAGACTAAAAAGATGTTTTGTTTTCGTATTTATAATCCTAGCTTTGCAGATCAGACATAGGAAATGTAAATGTCTGCCCCCCTATTCTAGCTTCTACCTTGTATGCGACATGATTTCTAACAGTTTTAAAGAACAGTCTATACCTATTTAGTGTAGCTATAATTTTACAATAAATTGCCCCTTCACGAGTTGATTTGAGGATTTGTGCAACCAGTGGAAAGTGGTTTCCGCGCTTAGAAATGTGTCAATATTAGTGTGAAAATATGTGTGAATAAACAACCAACTAGCCGATAACACATAAACCAAGGAAATAATAACTGTTGAAAATCATTCTGTTTTATGTGAATTTTTGACAGATTGTTGGCTGTTACCTTTGGGCGTTTCCTCATTCACAGGCTGGAACTGAGGCGTGTTGGGGTTCCAACTTCCTGTGATGATGTAAGACTTCCCGTCGGAGCTCTTTCCCATTGACTCCTGAAGGGGCACAAGTTGGGAGGAAGTAAGCAAACACAACGCAAGCACACAATGATATACACACACATGAAAACAGTCACCCACCAGATCTAGCAGGTGCATGTCGCTGTTCTTCACATTTTTCCCTGGGCTGAGCAGGAGACCGAAACACCTGGAAAGAAATCACACATGAATGCACATAACACACACAAACAAGCATGCACATACACACACAGATGCAAAAGAGAGAAACGTGAAATGAATAGGATTACATAAGAAAAAAGGGAGAGAAAAAAAAAGAAAGAACAAAGCAAGAGCGGGAACAAGAACAATAAATCTCTATATCGAGTAAAACCAGTTATTAACTATCACAAGTTACCGCAAATAGCTTCCTGGACTGAACCTTTAACACAGACCAGAACATTGAGAATATTAAACACAGCCCTTCAATCTTCACCTTCTCTGGGTTCATCAAACAATAACAAACCACCGTGAAAGTGGAAGTCTGCGAAAAAGTGATGGAATGTTTACATTTCAGTAGATTTATCAAACCGTGGAAAATGAGGCCTCGCATCAATCACCATCTTAAAACTGTGTCGGAACACTTAAAACCTGACGTGGTCCGACACGCGGATGTAAAGATGTTCGCCGGTTCAATTATAGCTGAGTGATTCCTTTCTTATGAATGTCTGGCCGTGTTTTAAGTAGAATGGAGGAACCCCGGTCAGTCTGACAGATACATGACAGATTCTTTCCTTAGATATTTCCCTTTTAGGATAATTCCAGAGTGACAAAAAAATTTAAGTTATATCCTCCATTCCCTTGGTTTTTTACATTAATCTAGATTATTTCCGCATGTTTTTGTCATGTTTAGAGATATATCTGTTGTCTTGGTTGTTGTATTCCAGAATAAATCTTGTGAAAGTAGTGCGACATCTTAGTTAATGAGAAGAAACTTAACAACACCCGGTCAAAACCGGGTATATGGCTGGACCGTGTACGTCTGTGAATTTGTGGCTAAATTGTTACACAAATTGTCACCGGTCATGTCTATAATCCAGTTAAATCCAGCTTGTCGTTTCAAACAGGATACAACATCTAAACAATCCACCAAAATATACCTCTTAAAACATTTTAAGTGAGAAACAAGCTATGCCACTGCTGAATCTAGCTTCATTTTAGAACTAGATCGCCAAGTTTCACAGCTTGGTCCAAGTAGTCTCATCACTGACTGGACGTTATAATTTATCTGGATAATACATGAAACAAAACAAAAAATCAACATTCAGCACTGTATAATAAACTAGTACCTCTAAAAATGCTACTCAGAAGCTATTTAGAGGATGTCTTGTGTGTGTGGTTTGTGTTTGTGCTTTACTTTACCTCTCAATAGCCAGTTCCTTATTGGAGGTCTGCTGGACGTAAATGACAATTTTCTTGTCCATTCCAGCGCGCAGCTTGAAGCTCTGCTTGTCCTTGTCTTTCGCTACAGCACTAAATATGTGAAAACAAGAAATATTAACTACAATTTAACAGCAAGAAGATCATCAATAGAAAAAGAAGAGATTAATGTGACAAAAACATACTTAAATTACACAGAAAGACAGATTCACTACTTTATTTTAGAAAATAACCAAATGACATTAAATACATTTTAGGTCATATTTGACCACAGGCTGTTGTTTATGTTTTACTGGGAATAAAAACAATAATCCTGTTTCTACTTTTGATACAAACTGACACATACAGTTCAAGGAAATGGTGTTTCTTCTGCTGGACAACTAGACCAATGAACTGTATCACTAATCAGTCAACCAGCCACTCTGACTGGAAAAAAATTAGACCATGGCTCATATTCAGAATAGACCCATTTTTCATAATAAACGCATGCATAAGAGCCATTTTCAAACATGCTCTGGCTCTGAACCAGGTTTGAGACAGGAACAGTAATCAACATTCTCCAAACTTTCACAGAAATAAATTCCAGAGGAAACACTAAAGAAATCCTTAAGTACAGAGACTCCCGAGTAAAAAAAAAAAAAAAAAAAGTAATCAATTTGAAATCTAATGCAAACATTTAGAACCTGCCATGATTTCAGGCAGTGATCAGATAATAAAAAAACGTGTCTCTTTGTGAGGACAGACTGGTACCAGATAAAGCTTAGTCAACTATACCATCAGACTGAGTCATGATTTGATACTGTAAATAGGTCCTCCAACTGCAGATAAACAGGCTTGTTTACATCCTATTAAAAAGGAAAAAATAGTTTTAATATATTCTACTTCTCTTTTTCATTTTACAGATATTCTTCTATATAAACTGTCTATAGAGCATTTTTTCTATCTTATTTTATCTGAGTGCTTGCACACATTGCATGTGAGAGCTGTTTGCTTGGAAGTCAGCACACTAAAAATAATCAACTGAGGGCTAATGAGGAGGAAATATGTGCTGGCTAAAAATAACGACAGGCATAAATTTTGTTTGTTTTGTTTTGTTTTCCAAATAAGCTGAGTATCTAGGGCTGATTGTGAACGCACGGACGTGACTCAGTAGTATGGGAAAACAAAATTTTAAAAGGTCAGGGAAGATGGGTCGAATGGAGCAAACACAGGAACTTTCTGTTCTGTCCTCTTATCAACGTGTGAAAAGGAGTTGTGATGAGAAATCTATGAGAGTGGTCAAGATATCAGTCTACCGTGAGACAGGAAATCAGAAATTTTACAACGATGGCTAAGGTTTCTATACATTTTCCACATTTTCAAAATGCCATACATTACTGGCTTGATTTGACGATTAAAGCTAGTGATCATTACAGTTCTGCTGACAGACTTAACAGTATGCCCACATCTACAGTACATTTATTCTTCTCCAGCAAAAGCCACAATAGACTCAACAGAAAAAAAAGTTCCATTATGTTTCCAGACTTCTGTGCAACTAGAAAGTATTTCAAGACATGGAATTCATTTTTCACAATTCACACCATTCCGTCCGTGCTCTGAACATTGGAATGAGTGAATGTATGTCTCACCTGAAAGTACCCTTGCCATCGTCCTCCCTGATTTCCAGGCTGACAGTGAAGGTAAACAAGTCACTGTCAGGGGTGAGCGGAGCAGGCTGCTGAGATGACAGAACTGCCTTCTTAGCTGACCGCCGAAAAGCAGTGGCAAAGCTGTACAGTATCCTACTCACCTGCAGGGGGGAGGTAAACACATACAAAACACTTTAGAATAAACACAGAATCAAGCCACTATAATGGGGAGGCGGTTAATAGTAATAATACAGATATACAATTCAATCATTTGTGTTTGAATAGGCATTTATGACCTCTATTCACAGAGAGTAGAAATCCCCATCTCCTCTCTGTTGCATTAAAGGGATAGATTTTTTGAAGTGGGGTTGTGTGAGGTACTTATCCATAGTCAGTGTATTACATACTGTAGATGTCAGCACGCCCCCAATTTGGAGAAACAGACAGGAGTACCAGCACAGAAGTAAAGCAATGTACTGCTGTGGACAGGGCCGGCAGCTAAACGTGTTTTAGCCACTAAAAAAATCAATATCAGTTTAAGTGTACCCTGTATCTAGATTAAATAAAATAAATAAATAATAAAAAAGCCACTATACTTCTTTGCCAAACAGTCATTTTACCTCGCAGAACATTGTAGTTGATCTACCACTGCCCTGATTTGCTTAGATTGTTTGTGTTATTGTGTGACTTTTGTGTTTTAAAGAGTTACTTCAGATTCACCAAAGTCACACAATAACATTAACAAACTAACCGATTTGAGGCAGTGGTAGACCAGCAACTCCTATGTTCTGCAAGGTAAAATTACTGTGTTTGGCAAAGGAGTCTGTCGGATTTTAAGAGAGCATAGCTGGATATAACGGCTTAAGTTCCCCGTCGGATAAGGCTGTCTGATGGCAAGGTAAAACGGTGGAAATATTCTAACTATGGCGTACACTTAAACTGATATTGATTGTTTTAGGTGAGCCTTTCTTTTAGGTGGCTAAAATATGTTTTGCTGCCTGCCCCGTCCACAGCAGTACATTGCTTTGCTCCCGTCTGTTTCTCCAAATTACTATCACTGTAGGTAATACACTGACTCTGGATAAGTACCTCATACAACACCACTTCAAAATATCCAAACCATCCTTTTTGAATCAAAAACACAGGCAACTCTGACAAGTTATTTAGCTGATTAAGCAGAAATCCAATAGAAAACATCCACCGAAGAGATAAACGGTATAACACGGCAAAATATTGTAGTGTTTCTTTGGCCTTGGCACAAAGTTTAGCAGCTTTTGTAGCTGACATGTCTTGCAGATCATAAAATTGAGTTTTCAATGCCAAAAATATCAGCACCAGGCAAAATAATCACAGAGTCATTAGTATTGATTAAAACCTCTGCAGATCTGTTATGCCATTTTGCAATATGGGGCACTAAAAAGATTACCTAATGATCCACTACTCTACGGCCAGCAGATCCTCCAACCTATTAACCATTTTGAGTTGTAATCAACATACTGATTCACATTTGCCTGTGTGGAGTGTGGAGGTTTTGTTCCTATTAACATTAAGCAGAGACAACTCAGTCCTACCAGAGACTCCAGGGTTCTGCTAAACCTCCAACCCCAAAGACGAGCACAGTTGGTGTGTGGAAAACTAGGTGGTAATAATTTATTTCTATTCACTAAATGTACTTTTCCACTCACAAGTCTTTGCTTTTAAGTTTTTTTATTTAATTTTTGATCATTACTACTACTCTGTGTGTGTGTGTGTGTGTGTGTGTGTGTGTGTGTGTGTGTGTGTGTGTGTGTGTGTGTGTGTGTGTGTGTGTGTGTGTGTGTGTGTGTGTGATGGCAGAGTGCTCCCCCAACTAGGGGCCCACAGCACAGTGGTTTTGGATCATCTCTTATTCTGGTAAACAGCACAGCTTGGGGGTTAGTGACTGAGAGGTGGTGTGGGGAAACTGCTGTTATCAATAAATAACAAGGCTCTTTTGCGTTTTTCAAGGCCAGAATATAATGCAGCTTCTAACCTCTCCTACAAAAAGCCTTTGTTATGTTCTCGGTACAGTAGAAGGATGTTAGGGCCTCGCAGGGGGTTTGTTTATTGAGAAACAACGGGGGGCTGGATGCAAGAGTTGGGGAATAAGTGGAGTTAGATGGGGGTCACCCCCTGTATGGATGAAATTATGACAAATAACACAAGAGAATTGTTGTTTTGTACTGTTCCAATCAGCGCTAGAGTCAGAACTGACCAGTTTTGACTTTCTACAAATGGCCTTTTTATTCTTTGTGTGCAGTGTGAAGGAGTTCTATTAGGATGTGGACAGTTGTACTGCAAAAATATCAATCTGACAAGTAATTTAGGCTGATATTGGGTGCTTCCCACCCTGTCTTTGTAATGTGACAAGAAAATAACACTTTCTCACAAAAGTTGTCAAACTAATCTATTTCAATTGGAAACAAGGAGAGTTGTTTTATCACACTCACTTTTCAAGTGTTTAAAAACAAAAAGATAAAAAAACGTGAATTGTGAGTTGTTTGCAGCGTCATTAAAATCGAAATAAACAAAATAAAACTATTACATTTGAACCTTTTTTCTGAACTGTTGGAGTTTCATTCAACGGGTCTGTTCCCTGCTCATTTTTGTACTTTTATGCAAACCAAGAAAACATTTTTAAAATCAAAACGGTATGGGAAACTGTTTTCACCCTCAAATTTCTTATGAAATGTAATTAAATACGGTATTTTGAAATCAGCCTTTATCTGACAACACTGTAGCCTTTAAAGATCTGGAACTTGTTAAGTATTGTGCTACCCGTACATTGTTTTTACTTCCCGTACAGGAAAGTCTTATTTTTTTTCCTACTTGACAACATGATCTTTATGTACGTACTGACATGAAGCTTTGAGACATTTCTAACTGATGTCACGGCAACAATCTGTATCCATTTATCACTGCCAAATTTGTGCTCGTCTCCCTGAGTATGAACATGTGATTTATTTATGTAAGGAACCCAAATCATTTCAGTGAACCAAATCTACTGAATCCGAACCGATCTGAACTACATATACATCTCTGGATGGGAATGGCAAGTTTATGGGCACAAAAGGAAAGCGTTGGGTATGAGAGTCACCAGGGCTCTACGTCACCATCAACATCATAAAAGTTTGAATTGTTAGAAACTGGCCTTAGGGCCTAACTAGGAGGTATGGCACAAAGGAGGCGGAGAAGGGCTGGGGAAGTGAATAGTTCAGCTCCAAAATCAACAAATCTGTTTAGAAAAAGAAATTACACAGATTCTCCAAAAAAAAGCACATGATTACAAAACCCAAAAGTCCTAAGACTTTGCCTCAAGTTTCTTATTGCTCTTTCCAAATATTCATAAGTTTGAAATTCTGGGTAAAGAAGGCTTCAGATGCTCTTTACAATTTGATTAAATAATTCGGTCACTTCTGTTACAGCCCGGCTAAAAGCAAGTGAGAAAGCTGAGGCAAATTGGGCAGTTTCAGTCCAGCTGTGATGGCCTGCCACAAGGTTACCTCAGTAGAGATCGGTGGTGAATTCAATGAAGAAATACAGTGGCTTAGGAGGTCTTGGGAGTTCTTTACAGTGGAATTGAGGCTGATGTGAGGCATATGACTAGGGCAGCTTTTTTCCGAAAAAGTAGGCAACAAATGGGCTGACTCATTCCAGTCTAATAGTGCAAATGAGAGGCCCAAAAAAAAAAAAAAGCTGGAGGCCTTGTAGATTGGTTTGTTGCTGGGGGTTTGGAAGGAAGCGAAGGGCGGGTGCAAAAGGAAGACTGTGGGGAAGAAGAGAGAGCCGAAGACAGAGATGTCCGGTTGCTAAGTAAAGAAGTGAATTACTACTGGGGATTATCTGTGTGTGGGTTTGTGTGTGTTTGTGTAAATGCATTAGTGTTGTAGTGTGAGCATGTGTGTTACGGATGGGTGTCTGATAGTGATGTGGGACTGATAAAGTAGCATCTGTCTGGGGGCTCTAAGTGACATTGAAGGAGAGTGCTTCCATGAGGGAGAAATCAGGTCACTGAACACTGCAGCGGCACTTTAACCCAGTTTCACGAGTCGATTCCCTATTCTCTTCCTTTATATTTCTGCTGAACCTCCTGCATATAAGCAATGACACTTCCTCTCCCATATAAGTTAGCTTGGAGGATTGTGTGTATTTTGTGTATGGTTTACATGTGCATTGCAGCGCAGCCTGCAGTGCATGACATAATCCCTTGTGGACCACTGACGAAGCTCCCATACTGTTGCAGAACCCAGGGGAACCGGCCACAGGGAGATCAAGACTTTAAGACAAGGTCAACCAGAATACTGCTGACAATACGAGTGTCTATGTACACATGTATATGTACGTGAGTGGAAGAGACAGAAAAAGTGTGGAGAAAAAAAAGGGAGAACAGAGTGTCATGTGAAACGCAGGGTAGAGCATTTATAAGAGGAGCTTTTGCTCCCCCTTTGGTTCGCTATCTGAATAGCAGTAACATTGCTTGTTACTGTTTTTTCTTTTGGCATGTGTGAGTTTGTGTTAAAGGATAGCTTCACAATTATTCAAGTCTGGCTTAAATCAATAGCCAGGTGCCCATATGAACATTGATACAGGTTTTGCTTGCTGTAACCATTCCTCCTGTTCACACTGGCTACTACTAATGTGCCTCCAATGATAGACAAAATCCATAGTCCTCGTTTTGATCATTAAAATGCATTTCAAAGTTTATCTGAAGCTGAAGTTTCCATTGAAAACACAATGAGGTCTCTCAATGACGATTGTTTTAAGACTTCAAAATTGTGAACCTATCCATTAAATGTGTCTTCAGTAAACATAGACCCCTTTTACATCTGCCATTAAAATGTGTCTCGTATCCAGATAAGATATGATTTTTAACCTGATTACATTTACACCTGGTATTAATATGCATCCCCAGTGTCCTCATTGAGATCTGATCGCTCTCTCTGAAAGGGAGGATGGCTGCATGGGCTTGCAGCGGAGCACTGTCGGAGAGTTGGTGCATAATGAATAGACACATCTGCCTCAAAACGTCCCTGTTCAGGGGAGAGGGTCCGCAAAGCTGACTTTGAGATACGTCCACACTCGCACATACAGAAGGATGAGGAGAGACTGAGTGCAGACAGAGCGGTGGCGGCCGCGGTGATCTTTCTGCATGGAGCATTGCTTATTTCCGCCTGCGTAGTTGTTGTGGACTGAAAACGCAATTGCATTCACACTTGTGTTCAATGTGGTCACAATGCGTCCCTGACCACCTCTCGTTTTGTCGTGGTTTTGTCGATCGGATCACAATCCGTCCTCAATGTGTTTTGGGTGCATTTACAACGGTACTTTCATGTGGTCAAGCACTATCCAATTGCAATTCGATTACCCAAACGCATTTTAATGCCAGGTGTAAATGGGGTCAAAGTTACACATAAATTAAACAACAATCAATCGATTCCTCACCGCTTCTTGGATTTGGCAGCGGAACACATGGATCCTGAAGATCTCGGCGTTGAAGTGGCTCTCAGTGAAGGCAAAGCAGTCGCTCTCTGGTGTGCCATCATGGCCTCGCACACAGAACAGAATCTTGTAGATTGGGTAGTTGGCGATCTCTGTGCTGGTGTTGGGGTCCAGCAACCTGTTAAATATCAATAAAAAATTATGCCGTTTGATATCTTACAAGTCGCTTTTGCAGGATGTCACGAGAGCCGATACTTCGGTACCAAGTCAATGCCAAAATACAGTACCGCAGGTACCATCAGACTCAAGACTAATGGTGTCCTGTAGTCCTGGGGACAATAGAGAATGTCTTTGGGGTGAAGTAAACTCCCTATCGATGCGTCCAGGGACCGCACCCCTTTCTCCCTTACAATGCTAAATTGTGAACATCAAATCCATGTTGAAGTCAGCAGGGCAAGAGCTAGTTAACGTTAGCTGTTAGCTCCGTGCAGGACTGTGGTGCTTACTGGCCGCTAACAGCTAACGTTAACTATCTCTCGTCCTGCCGATTTCAACATTATGATGCGGTAAATTATAACGTTATCATATTGTGTTCAAATGTTATCTTGTAAAATGTAGTTTTTGGTGAGAAACTTGAATAAATACAGTTGTTTGAAGTAGATGTTTTCACAGCAATATAAAATAGATAATAAAGAAAAAAAACAGTACGCAAACGGTAATAAAAGAGTTTGTGTTAAAGTACATGGGATTTATTGTTTTACTTTTAACTAAGGTATCAAATTGGTATTGAGAACTGTGGAATTTCCCTGGTATTGGTATTGACTACTACATTTCTGGTATGGTGACATTCCTAACGGTATGTACATTTATGTATGATACAGTACACTCTAGAACTGGAACCAGTAATCCACATGTTTCCCCTACCTGACAGTGCCTTCGGACACGCCTGGCACAGACAGTGTGACATCCAGGGGGAGTTGGCATTGCCCTCTGAGGATACTCATCATACGGAGGGCCTCCACCTCACTGCGGGGGGCGTTAAC
>CAKALG010041028.1:1088-16743 GCA_916700815.1 Helicolenus hilgendorfi | reverse complement strand
GGGAGACGGATCGCCTCTCATCCCTCAGCCCCTCCCCAGACATACACACACACACACACACACACACACACATAAAGACCAATACACACACACATGTAAAGACCAGTACACACACACACCCATCTCCGGTCCCTATAGGGTCTATAGCCGCGGCCACCGGGTTGGAGGGATCAATCACACACTCGCACACACACACACACACACACGCGCGTGTACACACACACACACACACACACACACTCTAGGGTAGATATTAGACAAGGTGTTGATATGCCCCCCCCTCTCTTTCTCTCTCTCTTCAACCCCTCTATGACCTTTCACCTCACTTCTGTGTCGCTCCGGCCAATCAGAGGTCACCTCTCCCTCCCTCGCTCTGTCCCGTCCAGACACATGAGAACCAGTTGGTCCTTTATTCTGAATACTAACACTCACGTGTTGCTCTCATGTTTACAGACTGCAGAATGGATTTGTGTTACAACACGGAAACACATATTAAAGGAACTTGTTGACTGTTGTTTGACATGTTTTTTTTATGAATTGCTTAAACACAAAACATGTTACGGGCAGCAATAACCAGTTTTCATCTAAATTTGTTTCATAATTGCTTAATTTGTCAACCATTTTGCAATAGGTTTGTTATTTAGGTATAAAATGTAGGGCTGTCAGAGTTAACGCGATAACGCGTTAACGTAAATTAGTTTTAACGTTCCTAATTTTTTAATGCAACTTGCGGTTTATAAGCTGTAGCTGGGTCAGTTTTAAAGCTAGAGTGATGATACTTCTATCATATGAAACTACAAAACCTAAAGAATCATCATGTCATATTAGCTTGTTGCAAAGGAGGTTAAATAACGCTCCAAACTCCAAACGTTAAATTTTGGTGAGGAAAAACTGGCATGCTCATTTTCAAAGGGGTCCCTTGACCTTTGACCTCCAGATATGTGAATTAAAATGGGTTCTATGGGTACCCACGAGTCTCCCCTTTACAGACATTCCCACTTTATGATAATAACATGCAGTTTGGGGCAAGTCATAGTCAAGTCAGCACACTGACACACTGACAGCTGTTGTTGCCTGTTGGGCTTCAGTTTGCCATGTTGTGATTTGAGCATTTGTTTTTTTGCTAAACGCAGTACCTGTGAGGGTTTCTGGACAATATTTGTCATTGTTTTGTGTTGTTAATTGATTTCCAATAATATATGTATACATACATTTGCATAAAGCAAGCATATCTGTCCACTCGTATGTTAAGAGTATTAAATACTTGACAATTCTCCCGTTAACGTACAGTTTAGTTTGCAATTGATTACGATTAACTATGAACAATCATGCCCAAGGTAAAATCGTCCCATTGCTTGTTTTGTCCGAGCAACAGATCATTTCAGTGCTTCACATTTTCAGATTACTCTGACCTTTAATGCAGCCTAAGCTTTAAAGATCAACTTGCACAAACTTGCATGAGTAATCCAGCAAAAAAATAATTAAATTAAATGGAAACTATTGGACATACAGCTGTTGAAAAGCAGAAATATTAACGATACAGACTAAATTCACATGATCCTTTTCACCACATCTGTAATCCCTGTTATTTGTCTTCAGTTTTTTTATAATGCAACTTTGGCACATTTGACAAGTAAAATAATAGGTGTGAATTGTTCAATGTGCTGGACTGGTTATCGCTGAAAGTTGGTTTTCATCAACCAATCCAGACGTAGTTTTAAGTCGCTAATTTCGTAAAAGAGATGAAGCCCAAAATTATTTTCGATTTTAAAAAAGATAACTGTCTCTTTAATCTTTATTTAAACACACACTTTACCATCTCATTTAGAAGAGGGACTGTTCCACGACAGTGGCATGTGTTTCAGTGCCAACGCAGGAACTGATGCCCTTTAGGTAGCGAGTTGCCAAGATAGTCCATACAGCAACATTTTTTAAAACATTAGCAATTAACGTAGTCCAAGGTTTTGCAGAATTGTCTATGATTTTCTCATTTGGCGATTACAAGGGCGAAGGGGGGAGATGTGCCCATGTTGGTACTTTTCAAAATCTGATGATCTCCTCACTGTTATTATACCAGGCATCATACTAAAACACTGGAAAGAGTCTCCATGTATCATTCAGAGCCATTGTTATGGTCTGGATGCTGTGAACTTTGACCTTTAACCTGCAGGTTGTTGTCATTCAGGAACTAAAACTTCGGTGAGCAAAAAGCAAAGTAATTAGAGAGGAAAATATAAATGGGGCAACACACACACACACACACACACACACACACACACACACAGGTCTACGCCCACGTCGAGGCCATTACCTCTCTACCTTCCGCAGTAATCTGCTTCTGTCTCTCTCTCTTCTGTCAACCAGCCATACATCTTCTGATACCAGCACACACACTTCCATTACTGCTTCATCATGCTGACCCCACATCAACCCCCCAACGTCAGCTCTGACCCCAGTCTACCCTTCCTCCACCCATCCCTCTTTTCTCCCCTCCTCCTCTACCTCCTTTCTTTCTTCACCCCCCTCTCTCCTCCATCTTCCCTTTTCCACTTCATCCCTCTTTCCAGGCTCCCTTGTCCCCCCGCCTTCATCAAGATTTTATTCACTTCTTGCCCCCCTCTTTCTGTCTCTCCTCCCTCGACATGAAAGAGTCATTGTGTAGCCACGTTGAAGGAGGAAAGAGAGGGAGAGCAGAGGGAGAGACATCAAACATGGAGGTGGAGGTGGAGGAGAGATAATGAAGGGATGAATGAGTGAAGAAAGAAAGGAGCGAAGGAGAGATGGAACAGCGTTGATATTTAATGTGAAATGTCTTTTAACATCTTGGGACCATGTGGGGAATAAGTGTTCTCACATTAAAATGTTATTTCTTGGACAAATGTGTTTTGTTCAAGGTTCTTTATTTGTCATTTGTCAATTCCAGCTTAAATATATAAAATATAAAACAATATCTGTAATTCTCTCCTCGTTCAATCAAAGGATTTATTTCTTAAAATCTTAACCATGAACAATTGTAAAAAAAAAAGAAATTCAATATAAACCTTAAATTTATTTTGCAAATCCTGAATTGAAAAAGTAGCCTAACAACATAAATGTTGATTTTGTTGTTTATAATACCTACACCTTTCTTTTAAATTCCTAAAAAATGCTAATTGATTCTATTTATTTGAAATATTAAATACTTACCTTATTTACATGTTCAATAGATATATATTTACAATGATTTGTATTACAATATCAGTCCTAATTTCCTATATTTGACTCAACATCAACATAGCATTAATATTACAGAGTATGCTGTATTTATTATATGATTAATGTTAACATCCATTAGATTTTATGATCGTCAGTGTTTCTGTTATTCTCAATTCAAACTTATTTTATTTATAGGCCAGTTATTTCCAGTTTTGTTTAATGACTATGTAAGTGATACTGACCTACATGACATTTTTTTCAACATTTTCTGTCTCTCTCTGTCAGAAGTTGCCTCCCCCTTGTTTTCTTGTCTTTTCCATCCGTCCATTCATCATGGCACACTGTATGAGCAAGGAGGTTAAACCTGTTTGTTGGCGTCTCCGGGAGTTTGATGTCATTTTTACGAGCTTGTCGGGGCATTCCTGACCGCTGTTCACCAAGTTTAACACACTGCTAATTAGAGACAAAGAAAAGGACAGAGAGAGAAGGAGAAAGAGAGAAGAGGGGGGGAGGAGGAAGGGAAGAGAGTGTTTTTGAGTAAAAGGGCGGGGAGGAGAAGAGTGAGTGTAATAGCTCCTATTAGCACATACCTTCAAAGAGCAACATGTTTTACAGACTCACACTACATCATAACTGTCTGTGGAGGAGGAGACGAGACAAACAGCAATATGCAAAGTTTCTTAGTTTTGTCATTATAGTTGTTTTTTCAGCTCGTAGTAGATGATTCATATTTCACTAAATCCTTTTTCTAGCTTTAATGGGAGACACGCCAGGTGAATAGGGTAAATAAAATAACTAATAGATATCACCATGAAACTTCCCCAGTTGATTACTTACATTAAGGCAAGTCATTTTTGTATAACAAGTTTTCTGAAATTTTACATTTAAATATGCAAATGAGGCATTATGTTATGATAATGGCATTATCTTATTTCTTCCCTCAGGCCGGCACTCTGATGAACACTTAGTCACTCATACACTGTCAGTAACCCTCTAACACCAAAATATCCGCTGCTGCCATTGTAGATTAAAATTTACAGTCCTTAATGCACTTTTTTTGTATATACCTGTCACCGTGAAAATAAATCCTGCTCACTCTACATACAGTATATAGACATCTTCACATGTACATACAGTATTATATATAATCATCCAGTCCATGTTTATCCATCCAGTATTTATTTTTTTGCTATTTGTATTGTTTACAACTTCCAGAACACCTGACTTGTGTATAGACATTTTATTTGTATTATTGTATTCTTATTTTATTGTTGGTCATTATTGTTCCAAGCTCTTATTCCTATTCTGTGTAATTACATTGTGAGAGCTGCATACAACCGGAGTCAAATTCCATGTATGTATATACTTGGCAAAATAAATCTGATTCTGAAATATGTGCTAATTTGCAATCATTTCAAAAACAGAAATCTGAACATTGCCAGGTAAAAAATTCTTGTTTCATTTCGTTGACATATTAGAGTCAAATGTTTTTACAGAGGGAATTTTGGATATCTCTTTGGATCACTCCGTAAATCAGAAAATATTGTCAATAGCCATAAAAAATCAATTTTCCAAATGAACAACCCCCTCTGTAGAAACCTTCAGGATATACAAAGGAATGAAACTAGAACATTTGGTTTATGTAAGTGCACTTATGTTAAGACAATCATTTTTTTGTATTACAAAATAGGACAAAAACTCAAAATTGACCAGTGCATGAAAAACAATGTATTTGCCTGGGATGTCTCTTGTATAAAATCAAATTTTCTGTTTTATTTTGCAGACTATCGCTGGTGGAAGAGGCCATTTATTACTCGTACGGCGTACTAGCATGTTAAATTTCTGTCCAACTGAGTACTGTTCAGAACATATTGATATGATAGTTATTGTAAGTGTTAAACAAAAAGTAGATCCTGTTCAAGCAAGCTGCAAGAGGAGACAAGATTTATAACTCTGTTTAGATTTTTACAGCTATCAGGAGTATTTCTTTTGACAATTTGATTTATTTTAAAGAAGAAAATATAGAAATCAGACATAGCGAGAAGAAACTTCTGAAAACTGCTGAAACTTCTTTCATAATGTGAAAGTTTCGCATTAGAAGTCTTGTCTTCTTGTGAAGTGGGAGTGAATGGACCTGACGTCTGGCAAAACTGATTTTGAAATATACAGTATATATGTGTGTGTGTGTGTGGCTTTGAAATGTAAAAAACAGGCACAAATGATTCATAAATGGATGGGGAATTAAAAACTCAAAGAGGAGGAGAAAGGAGGGTGAGAGGAAAGGATATAATGAAGAGAAGGAAAGCTGAGAGGAGAGGAGGTGTAGAGTTTGTTTGCTGGGTTATCTGTCACATGGTGCAAACACCAAACTGTTGTTCCCTATTGGACCCTGACGTGACCTCATCTATAATATTTAAGCACACACTCTGAAATGTTAAAGGGCCAAGAAGAACCAATATGAGTATTCACTAAAAATCGTAGAGTGTTACATGAGGAGTCTTGGAGATTGTGAGATCACTGATCGTGCTTCCTCGGTAGGATGTCAGTCATGTAGTGTAGTAGTCAAATTTTTTACATAATACATTGGTGTTGCAAATTGCTCTGGAATACCACTAGGCTATAGCCTGGGTGTGCACCACATGATTTTCTTTTGTGACCTTTTGTGCTTGGACCACCAGTTTGTTTAAGTGTAGATCTCAATGAACTGTTCTTTCTGAGAAAATCAATCAGAACAAATGCAGCATGATTCAGCTGAGTGAAGGTGAAAAGGTGAAGGAGCAGGATGCAGACACCTCCAAAAGCACTGCTGTCACCTAGAAGGTTATGTCAGTCATATAAAAAGCACACTGAAGGTAAACTGCAGGTAAAGTCAGATTAATATAAAGGCTTGGTGTCTGTATAGTATATAGACAACTGTAAGTGAAATCCCACAAGAATATGAGGTTTGTGGACGTACTGTATGTGACACATTATTAACATTTTATTGTGACACTTTTCATTGGAAAAATTTAAGTATTTTGACAACAAAAAGTAAATGCATCTTAATTCACTTGCAGGTTTTCACATGTCACACTTGCAACATTAAAAAAGGCAATTCATCCCTACAAAATAGTTCAGTAGCAATACAATACAACAACACAGCACAAAAGGGGTTTAGGCTGAAGCTTATGCCTTATTACATCTACTCTATTTACAATACATAATGTATTCAGGCATATACTATAAACACATTAATGCCAAATACTATTTCGTCAAATGCACACTTTTAGACTGTTGAAATTATTTTTAATTTGGGTTTTGGTGAAAAAATATTTATTTGGTGTCAAATATTACCAAGCACACACATAAATGGTTGTAAGGGATGTAAGAGCAAGGATTTTATGATTTATGATTTTATTTTATTAAGGATCCCCATTAGTTGGTGCCATAGCAACCAATTTATATTCCTGGGGTCCACGTTGAGTGCATACAAACACATTAATATACCATACAAAATACAAATACAAGAATAAAAACTTTAGAAATAATTAGTTCCAGATAAAATTTAGAGACATGACACATGAGATAGCATACCAAACAAAACAAACACCACTGCAGCAAACCAATTACAGTCTGAGATCAACATTTTTTTGAACGCTGATTTACTAACAAAACAGCCGAGACTTTGAGGCAAATTATTCCAGAGAGAAGTTGATCTATAAATAAAAGATCGTAGTAACGCATTAGTTCTAGGATGAGGTAGTACAAGCTGACCATTTCTAGACCCTCTAGTGTTATAGCCCTGCACAGTATTACTATAAACAAATTGATTCAACAAAAAACAGGAGTATTGCTATTAATGACTGACCTGAACGTTACAAGTGTATTGAATGATGACCTACTGGAAGCCAGGAGAGGCCCTCATGCATCCGATTCACGTTGGATCTAAGTGAACAACCCAGAACCAACCGTGCTGCCCTATTTTCTGCATCCTGGAGCTTCCTGAACTCACAATTTGCAACAGACGACCAGACCATAGAACAATAGTCAAGGTAAAACTAGACTTTAAACGATCTGACATTGAAAGGGACGACCAACAAAAGAAGCACATTTCCTGGAGATACCAACTCCAGGAAATGTGCTTCTTTTATGACGTTAAGGTAAACATTTTTTCCAATGTGCTTCATGGTTCCATGAGTGCAGCCCCAACCCGTCAATATCAGTCCCATGCCCCCACAGAGAGGGAATGAACCTCTAACCTGTTACCCAACAGAGTTTTAGTTACTCAGTAACTCCCAGCCTCACTTATCAAACACCTTCCTGAGGACGCCTATCAACACCAGTAGCGTGCTAACACTAACTACTTCCCCTCTGCCTTCCTCTTCCTCCCGGCCTGTCATCAGGTGACTCCTCCTCCTCTTCCCCGCTCCATTCCCCAGCAGACAGTCCTTATCTGACCTTTGACCTGTGATGAGCAGAGATAGGGGAGACAGTCCACACTCTCTCACTTTAAAAATAACAAATCACCTCTTGGTAGCTCACATGTTCATGTTTGTGTTAGCGTGTTAGCTAGCAGGGAGTTGGCTTTTGAGTCTTATTCTTCCTTCGACTGGAACTTGTGAGGTCAATTACTTTTAATAAGGGAAGTAAAGTTCACATTAGTCACAAGTAGTGTTGTAAGTGTAGTAACACTTTATAATAACCAACATTTAAAAATGGTAAACTGATAAATTACCTTAGTTAACATGTATTTTACTGTTAACAAAAGACGAAATGCTAATTAATAGGGTTTTACTAATTATTAGTAATGCTGTAATTTATGTTATTCCAACAGTTTATTGTTTCACACATTATAAAATGATATATTTATCTTGTTAAAAGGTTAATAAATACTTCTATAAACCATCTATAAACATTATTTAGATACTTTATCAATGGTTACTAATTGGTTACTGGTCCATTTACATATGTAATGTTTAACAAACAATTTCTTAAAGGTTTAAATTAATTTGGTAATCACTAATAAAAACTTAATATAGTATATAAAAAGATATAATGTGCACAACAATAAACTGTTAATACTTTACTTATGTAATCAGAATGTAACTGTAATTGTTTCCTATCAGCTATGATACAATATACACTTTATAAACTAATTATTTCATATTACACAAACTAATGATAAACTAACAGAAATTATAGCATTACTAATAATTAGTTAACATTATTATTTATCATGTCATTGTTTGTTAACAGTAAAATAACTATTAACTAAGTTTGATTAATTATCAATTCGCTATTTATAAATGATGGTTATTATAAAGTGTTATCAAAATAAACTTTTATGAGTTAACCTCGTCTATACAGTGTGTTTTCAGTCACCAGACTTTATGAAGAAGTTAAACATGTTCCCGGTGTTTTCTGTCTATTAGAAAATAAATGGGTATCTACGACAGTACTGCACAGTAAAGTTGAGCACCATGCCATATTAGCAAAGATAAAATTATAGCACTTCACAATTACAGCTCAGAGGCGTATCAAGGCTTTATGAAACTCTCAGTATGCAGTCACAAATGCAGCACTTTGTTTTGGTGGCAAACTCATCACTCATCACTCATCAACTGCATCGAGCCTTTCAATCACATTGAAAAACAGCTAAACAAAGAGTGCATTTAAGGAGGACAGGATGTTGTTAAAGTGGTCATAGAATAATTGAGTGAAATTGTTCAACTAAACATTCAAAACAAAGATGAATTGCCTTGGAGACAAGTGGGATTACCTTAACACGTCAGCAGATATTCACTTTTGTTAGCGGAAAATACGATTTTATGAGTCATTAGAAGATTAAATTACTTGTTAAGGTGGATATTTTTTCTGTGGCAGAGTTTCCTAACCAGAGAGGAGGGGTGTGTCTCCACGTTCGTGTGTGTGTGTGAGGGGTGTATTTTGTTATGGTCTGATCTGACTGAGCTCTTAATGTGAAGCAACGCTAGAGGTTAAAAGGGTGGAGAGAGAAAGATAGAGAGAGGTAGTAAGAGACAGGGAGTGTGTGTGTGTGTGATCCTCTGTAATTTGTCCAGGCCTTGCACTGAGCCTGTAATTACTCTCCTGGCATGCACACGCACACACACACACACACCCACACACACACACTGCACAGGATGTGTCTCACGATAGCCCACGTGAAAGAGATAAGTGCAAAACACAGATACCACACACTGCACAAAGCAAAAGTGACACACACACACACACACACACACACACACACACATATACAGGTAACCAGGTATGTCTAATTATGTGTGATGAAGAAAACTGCAGTTATTGCGACACACACACATACACACTGTCATGTTGGTGAATAATGACTGGTGGACACACTGACACAGTGGACTGACTGTCTTCTAGCTGGTTAATATTTAGTTAACCAGCTACTCACATGATCAGAAACACACAGTGGGAGACAAGACTGATAGAGTTACAACAGTTGACAAAGTGTGCGTGTGTGTGTGTGTTTGTGTATGTGTGTGTGTGAGCGTAACTGTTGATTCTCCAGAAAGCCGTCATCCGAGGACAAACAGGTGTGTAGACTGGCTCCAGACATACACAGACATTCCTATTGTATGACATTACTCCTGTAGTACAGTTACCAACTACGCATGCGCATTCAGATCCAGACGCAGATTAAAAACGTATCAACATTTTCTAATAGGACAATGATTTTGTTTGCCTGATCTCTCCTATCCATTTTATTTAATCTATTCATTCTATTCAGGCTGGTCACATACGTCGTTTGTAGCCATACCTACAAAAAAACGTATCATATAATTACATACAATTACATACATGATATTTGACCTCAGCATTTAACCCATCCTATATAGGAGCAGTGATCTGCTGTAAAGTCCCAGCGGAAAAGTAAATTCACTGTCATTTGTATACTTCACAAAATCAATTTGTATGTAATCCACGCAATTATGAACATGAAGTATAAAGTGCAGTGAACGCCGCATATACAGACGACGTCGGGATGGATGGGTGGGTCAAAAAACACAGACTTTTGCCAAGGAGACCGACATTTGGGTCCCGTGTGAAACCAGAAGTTACAGTTGATTTATTTGTCACGTAGCTTCCGTATTCAAGTTACGCATTTTCCAGTGTTATTTAAACCTAAACCGCAATCTTTTCCTAAGCCTAACTAAGTAGTTTTATTTTGAAAAGACTGGAGCAGAAATTGACGCTGGACATAGGTAGGAAAACGCAAGAAAAAAATGAAGAATAACATTTTGTAAGATATCATAGGAACCGTTGTATGAGAATACTTTGATCAATAAAACCTCATTAAACCTTGCGAACTAAGTTTTTTTTTATTACAAGCAAATATTTGCAACACAAACCAAAATGCAGCCCTCAGGTAGTGATGCTTCAGTCATTCCTCAGGACAAAAGAGTCAACGGCAGGAAGTGCTTTTTTACAAGCCTTCTCTTGTAACACATTCAGATTGATAGTACAGACTTGAAAGTTTGATTTCAGAGTTAGACGTTTAGATCTTTTGAACCTTACAAACACTTTATTATACTGTGTTGTTATACACAGTTATACACTACGTAACAGCTGTGAGTGTGTGTCTCTGTGCGAGTGTGTTTATGTGTGTCCTGACGTAACCACCGCTCTCTCTATCAGCACTGGGTTCAAACCCACAGGAAGCCACACATACGCCAAACCCTGCAATCATTAACCTGCATCACACACACACATGCACACTAACCCACATGCACACATGCAAGCGCACAAACTCGTGCATGTGCACATGCAGTGGCACAACAAAAAAATCCACACATGTAGACACGCGAACACAGAAACACACATGCTGTTTAATTATCAGTGCAGGTAACTCACAGTTACAACAAAACAAGACAGTCATGTTACCGACCAAACCACCACGACTAGTCATCAGCTCGTCAACAAACACACCACACACACACACACACGCACAAACACACACACAATACACACAATCTCAGCAGTCAGGGCCTGGAGATATGGAAGCTGCTAATGCCTCAGTTGAGGCCCGAGCAATCAATCACTGATAAAACACACCAGCTTTATGGTCCTGGAACAAGGTGAGCGCTGTTTACACACACACACACACACACACACACACACACACACATAGAGAGTTTGTGAAATAGAAAGTATGGAGGCCAAGGGCTGGCCCTGCAACACCCTGATAAAATATGTCACCAGGTCACTATGAGCCACCACATACACACAGCTAACAATGGAACAAACAACAGAAAAGTGGACTTAGTATCATAAACCCTTCTTTCCCCTCACAGCCCTGTTGAGCAAACCTGGCAACCTGTGACCTGTTAACCTTTAACAACAAGCATGTAGTGGCGTGGTTACCAGAAACCTTAAAAGGTATATTAAAGCTTCAGCAGGCAACACGTTTTTGGCATCATTGGGCAAAAATTCCATAATAACCTTTCAGCATATTGTAATTGAAGTGTTGAGGAAAAAAACAGACTTCTGTACCTCCTCATGGCTCTGTTTTCAGGCTTTAGAAACCTACCCTGTGACGGAAGAATTTGACAAATCACAGGTCATTTGAGAGAGAGAGAGCGTTCCTCAGGATATAGTGGCCGTTCTATAAAAATAACTTTATTTAATCATATTTGCTCCATTTCTACCCACTGCAGCTTAAAGGTCTGTCATACCCATCAGTATCAGTTTCATCTCTGTATATCAAGTACGCTGTCCGAAATAGACCTAAGATAAATAAGGAGTACTGGAGTACTGCAGCACTGGCAGCAGTTTGATGCTCCACCAGTTATAAAGCACCATTATGTCCCACTCTGTTCGTCTGCTTGAAAAAACTCCTTCTTTGTTGATGGTGATGCATCACGTGAGCAGAGCTGATAGTGATTCAGCTTGGATCCTCTTGGGTATTGAGGTGTGCTCTGACGTTCAAGTAACTTTTTGCTTTACTTTATTTGCACAGATACTGTATGACCACAAGACATTTGTGAATCTGTAATTTTTGCCCCAAAAAAACAATGTACCAGCTATACAGATGTTTTGTTATTTGCCTCTCATCTGTGCATTTATGAAGTAGAATCGTTCTTGAGCTATGTGTGAAATATTTGCTCAACTAACAAGGGCGAGTCTTTTCTTTAGTCTGCCGAAAGTATATTTTTCTCACTCTCTTTTAGTGGTATCTAACCATGTGGTTAGTTTGGGTTTTATCTGTCCAGATTATGAAATATATGTCTCGAAGATGTTTGCCTCTGCCCCAACATAACCAACCCAGTCGCCAGACATTTTTTTGGCATTGTACGTTTCTGCGAATGTACAATGCCAAAGAACCAGAAGTCAGACTCTGCTGCAGTAAAATGAGAGGTTTTTTAAAAGGACTCTGGTGCTCAGAAACACTATCGCTTTTGTCCACAAATTGTCCGGAATCAACACAAAATTGAAGTTCCTCAAAGTGGCTTTAAATTCTTTAAACACAACATAATGAATGATTTTATCTCCTGACTGACTAACAGGAGTTGAACCAGACATTATCTGACTTGCACCAACTTGGTTTGGTCAGTTGTGACCCCAAATCATGAACCCCCACCACCACAAACACTCCACACAAACGCTGACCAAACTGACCCACACACAGTGACCAAAGGGACCCACCAGCTCTGCAATAACAAGGTAACAAGGTGACAGACACACAGACAGACGGAGTCATGGGGAAGATGGGCTGACGGGGGTTCAAACAGCTGAGGGTACAAATTGATTCTAATTGACTTTTGCACACACACGCACGCACGCACGCACGCACACACACACACACACACACACACACACACACACACACACACACACACACACACACACACATATACATACATAGGAACACACAGATTGACCAAGAACACACACAGGCACACCCTGACCCTAACCCCACACAGGTAATAAACAGACTGACACACAGTAGAAATGACAGAGCTGTATGGAGACAGAGTGTCTGGCTCCATATTTAAACTCCACTCTGTCACTGTGTGTTTGTGTTTCTGCATCTCTGGTTTATTACTCTGTTATTTATCAGCAGTAATGAGCTCAGACCTTCACAGCCTCACCCAGGTTTACACACAAACACAAAACTCAAATATTTCCGTCAGTCAGCTTTTATCACTTGAAGTGGGAGGGGCTGCTGGTATTTTTCCCCTACTGTATGGTTTAATTATATTCACGATGTTCCTCAACATAGAAACTTGAGTCTCCTTCAACAAAAGATTTCTGTTCCTACAAAGCTGTGTAAATGGTTAATGAAAATGAATATTCCACTCATATTCCTGTTTACATCCAACCGTGCATACTCCGATTAACGTAACCGGCGGCGGACTTGTTGGACCGTGCGAACACAGCCTCCCTCTTTCATTCCTTCAACCACCTTCTTCAAAAAGTCAGTGTTGTGACACAAACCTGTTGATATCCAAGTCTTTCATTATGTTTTAAAAGTAGGTGTATTTCTCCTTTCTTTTCTTCTGGGCATGCATCTCTACAAACTGTCGGCTAGTTGGTTTGTGTGCAACGCACAGAGCTGACCGCAAAGAGGGATACCACTAACTGACACGATCAATTTGGCAATTATTTTGATTGCTGAAAAACATATAAATACTGCGGTGACACTCGTGCGTAATGTTGCAAGATGGATGCGCTGGCACTGCTTCAAGACTACCTGAATGGGTGGATAAGGAGGGAACTAGTGTTCAGGGACCATCATGATTTGCTGGCCCATGATGACGACTGACTAATAAACCGATTTAGATTCCTTAGAGCAGTGCTCTTGGATCTATGTGCTGAACTGGGTCCAGCATTACTGCGACCGACCAGACGGAACCACACCATACCGGTTAACATCCAGGTACTGACCACTCTGGGGTTTCTGGCAACTGGATGTTACCAGCGGGAATTAGCCGACAGGTATGTGTTTGATATGATTAGCAATATATACGTAATGTTTACCTTTCTACCTAAAGCCTATAGATTATATTATATTAAAAGGCAATATGCAGCAATGTCCGGTTTCCTAAATGTAATCGGTGCAATTGACTGCACTCATATTGCTATAAGGGCACCATATGATAAAGAATATGTGTACGTTAATCGGAAGCATGTACATTCAATTAATGTCCAACTGATATGTGACTCCAACATGGTACTAACAAATGTGGTAGCATGATGGCCTGGCTCAACCCATGACTCATTTATTCTGACGGATAGCAGTGCAGGGAACAGACTACAGGCAGGCACTGTGAATGATGGCTGGCTTATTGGGAAGTTAATAAACACCGTCTTGTAGAAATTCTAACTATTCATGCCTGATGTATAATTACTCTCCGTTATAATTTGCAAGTAATAGTGTGATTTATAAAGGGAACATGGCCTGCAGGTCTGCGTACGCACAGTTTTATAAGTCTGATTGCGTTATGGCGCTCGCCATTTTCAGGGTTTATGCGTACGTACATTTTTAGTATGGATCCTACGCACTGTTTTATAAATGAAACCCCAGGACTTTTACTTCTGGAACCTTGGACGCCCAAAATAGCTTCTTCTGCTTGACCACTTTACAGCTGCAGCAGTTTTCTTAATGTAAGCAGCCCTCATGGTGCCTTCAAGTGGAGCGTTGTTTATCATGTTTACTAGAAGAGTCCATTTCAACATTTTTCAGGACTTACTAAGTGGACATACTGATGTCAGAACCAATCACAGTTAAATTAGTTTTACAATTGCTAAACTATGACCTCAAAGCGAGCTGGATACTTGAGAACTGGGGAAATGAGGGCCTGAGACTCGACTGCTGTGGCCACTGGTTTACTTGACTTGAGTTTTAAACTGGTAAAATCCTGAAACAATATAAATGATACAACACACAGCCGCACTCCCTGAATATTCAACCCGTTCTCACTCCCAACTTGCCAAATATTGACGCTTGGTCAGTGCCCCTCGGCGCCTGGCACACTTTAGCGTCTGTATGAGAGGATGGACGGGTCAAACAAACAAAGGACTTTCAATCAGGAGACCACTGTTTGTGTCCCGTGTGAAACCAAGTCAATGATGACGACTTGTTTTACCTTAGTTTTGTTACATAACTTACATACTTAACTAATGCCAGTTACGTAACAAACGTTCTTATTTTAACCCAAACCATGAATGTGTACATGTATGTTGTATTTCAATAGGAAACAAAGACTTTGCAGTGTTTCTGTAACTTGTTCTATTCTTGAGAAAGTCTTTGAGATTTGTTTTCTGTTTTATCAGTTTCAGTGAATGCTCATTTCCATGTTTTCACCCGTAATTCCTCAGTTTTTTCACATGAAACAGGTTTAGAAAAGACTTAGTAAACCCTAGGGGACCTTTGTATTGGGGGGGGGGGGGGGGGGGGGGGGGGGGGGGGGGGGGGGGGGGGGGGGGGGGGGGG
>CAKALG010041027.1:0-10899 GCA_916700815.1 Helicolenus hilgendorfi | reverse complement strand
TATACATACATATAAAGTCATATATGTATAAACTCCATCAGAGGAGAGAGCTAGCAAGACAGAGATTGAGAGTGTGAGTGTGTGTGTTCATGTCTCTCTGAACCCCGTGTTTCTCTTGCTAGCTGTATAATATCTTGTACAAAGTGTACACTTCTTAAAAAAAAATCAAGTAGTAAGTGTGTGTGTGTGTTGTCGCGTCCTCACAATGTTAGGAGCAGCTGCTATGTGTGAGTAGATGAAGATTAGACTAGAAAATGGCCTCCTTCTTTCCTGGAAGTGTACTTTGTCTCTTGTTGTTTGTGGTAGACCTCCGGAGACCTCTTCGCCATTTCAGACTTATGCCTCTTGCTTCTCTGTGTGTCCTCGTGAAAAACAGGGTCTCAGGTATATACTCGATTCCACAGGACTACTCCGGTAGTCGCAGGAATAGTAGCATTCAGAGCATAGGAAACAGAGAGTAGAGCCATCCTAATGCTAAACTTTAACTGGAAGCAGTGAGGAAGTGTGTGTGTTTGCAAAGGATCAGAATCAAAATACTATACTTCCTGACGTGCAGCACCACTTCGCTTTTTGCTTGCTGTTGCTCAAACGCGCCTTGCGATGATTATACAGGACATATGAGCGACTCAACCTGTTTCGACCAACTGTGTGCAGTGCTAAATCAAGTCTCTTGCAAGGAAAATCAAATTTTGAACGCTTTGTAATCAACTTAATGTTTAATTGGCACTTGAGCCAGTTTTATTTACATACGCAGATAATTAAAGGCTTTCACCGACTTTCCGGTCACCTTTCTGACAGCATGGTCCATCCGAATCAGTCAAATTACGGTAATTTAGAACCAGCCCGGTCTCACCAAATGGCGTATTAATGACACAGTAATTTGTAAGTAATTTCGCGTGCAATAACAAAGCCATTGTTGCTTTTGGCGTGTCAAGTGTACGCCGTGTAGTCTGTACTGACTGCAATGTAAACGCATCTGTGTGAATATGCTACGTTCAGAGCTAGTGACATAGCATAAAACCACCAAACACAGGACTTTAAACCAGGAGACCGGTGTTCGTGTCCCAAAGTGTTGTTGAGTTATTTTGAAGTTACGTTTGTGTATGTTACGTTGTTTACATACATATTTTAAGCCCAACCATGATGTTTTTCCTAAACCTAACTAAGTGGTTATGTTGCCTAAACATTACCGCGACAACATGGCGTGAAATGACATGCTAAAAGCCTAAAATGCGTTATCTTGACACGCGGAATGTCCTTAAAATGGTTTGCTATTTATACGCCATCCAATGAGGCCAGGTTGTTTGGAACGTTTGTCCCTTTAAGTCGTGCTGTCAAGACATCATCAGCACAAATGAGCGACTGTAATAGTGTTTCTGCGGGGACGTAAAAGCCATCTCCAGATGTAAAAACCACAGCAGCCTGAAGGAACAGCCCGGTGCAGCCCAGCAGGAATCCGACTGGCTTTGCAGCCTCTTTAAACGTGACATGACAGGCAGCCAACTCTTACTTTGTGGGCTGCCAACCAATTACCTACACAGTAACACCATGTAGCCACTCAGAAGCAATTAGTCCTTTCCACACTTTGACCAGTTGGATAGGCAGTTTCATGTTGACACAAAGTCTTGATTGGCTTTATTATGCTTTTAACACTGCAGGCATTTACTTGTTGAGTGATTAAAATGGAAATTGCAGGTATAGGTGCAATTACAGCTGCTCGGAGGTTTAAGGGTGTCCTTAACCATTTCTCTAAGCCATGTCTTTTCATGATGTTGACATGAAAATAGCACAGGTATGATTTAAGAGGTTGTAAACAAAGCATAATCAATTAAAGAGCACAAAAGCCCTGTTGTTGAATAGCTCGCTTGCTCCACAGTGTTGCTTTTGTTAGTGCATTTAGCTCTATTTGTTCAAACGTGATAATAATGTATGTCTGTGTATGCTTGCGCGCGTGTGTCTCTGTATTAGTTTTACTGAACTCCACTTAACTGTCAATCAGATGTTTGCATGGTCAGTCTCAGAGTAAATCGCTGAAAGAACCAGAGGAGATTTACAGGATTTCTTTTGCTTGGATGCCTCGGCCTGATGCTCCTCTGTCTCTTTTCTGGTGGACATGAGGATTTTTAAGCCACCAATTGTGGACTTGAGCTGGGTAAAACTGTTAACTCTGATATGCTCTAAAAAAAAAAAATCAACCCTATGGCAACCATTCACTTGAGAGCAGGGGCCAAAAGTAGCAGGCTGGCATTTTAAATTGTGTTGGATGTAGTGGACAGTATGCTCTTTGAATGATAAAAGCCCTTTATGTCCTGAGATAGAGTTTAATGATTTCCTTTAGGGCCACAGCTAAAAAGCTATAAGTTCTGTGTTTTGTGTCCCTGTGTTTCAATTTTAACTGGGCTCCAAAAAAACAGCTTAGGGTTCAGTTAAAACCACATTGCTTCATAAAATATAACATTGAAGAGCTTGCATGTGCAGTTTGTGTTGCTGTAACCCAATGTCCATGTATAGTAATCCTCCTCCTTTCTCTCTCAATAGTATAAGTCCGTGCATGTTTATGTTAGAGAGCTTTTTGTTCTCCATAATGTTAAGACACAAGAGGGTTGTCCTTCTTATAGAGGAGGAAGATTAAAAAAATATATGGAAAAATAACTGTCAGTTTGCTTTGCCAGCAAGTCAACTTTGGGCAGTATAGGTAACCAAAGAAAGAGTACTTTATTTAAGGTTGTAGTGAAAACAGAAAACAAACTTTAGAAGAAAAAAGGAATGTGTCATCTGCGTATAGGAGGTTGAGATACTGCCATTCATATCCCATGTAGTGTTCCTCGATGTTTGCCAATACGTTACAAAACATCTTCAGGTAACCATTGGCCTTATAGATGTCCTCTAACAGTAGAATATTGTATGTATTTCAAAAATAACACCACAGAATAGCTTATCGTCTGTCTCATATGGTACCAGTATTCCTATTGTTATGTCTGTTGTGTCTTTTTGGCACTTTATTGTCCGACCTATGAATGCATAGGTTAAATTTCTAATTACTTGAGTAATGTCATATATTTATGTGTGTTCTATGTGAGGTACTGCTGCCTATGGATATAGATATGTGCCTCCAACAGCCCACAACATCCCTTTGATTTGAAAATAGAGAGTAGATATATAATAAATATGTTTTAAAAATTGGTGTGAGATGTAAAAAAAAAAAAAAAAAGGAAATATATATATCATATATGTGAAATGCATTTATTTATTTTCAATGTCATCAATCTTTGAGGCCCTACCTCAGATTTTGTATTTATGTATAGAAATGCAATTGGATTATAGTATCTTTGCCAATAATAATATATCGCTATTATATCATGAAATGTATAACCTATGAATCAATAAATAAATGTTATTGTTTTCCTTGTTGTCACTGTCTTTTAGTCAAGTGGAACTATAAACAATAACGACAAGGAAATTAGGTTAGGACAATAAGTCCCGTCTGTGACGTTGATTGACAACTTTTATGTAACTGAAAGCATCACGGCTATGTGAAAAAGTCACCGCTGTTTGTTGTTTACAGGGAAATCATGATCAAAGAGGAGCAGATTGAAAGGAAAGACGATCTGAACCCTGCAGGCATGTTGTTTGCTTCGTACATACCATGTGCTGCTGAACTGTGGCAGACAAGCATATTGCATATTTCATGTCAACCTAATTTGCAATTTAAATTAATTTGCATGGAACACACCGGTTAGAAGTACATAATGTACACAAGTAGAAGTCTCTTAACAATGCCGGGAAGCAGAAAGCAGATTTATTGAATTCAGTGCCTCGAGCCTTATTGATTTGTTTTGAAAAGGCAGTAGAATAAAGTGAATGCAACTGATTTGTATAATACATACATTTTTACAGATAATGTGGTAATATAATTCAATATATTAATAGATCAAAATAATTCTAAAAACACATTTGATTGTTCATCATTTAAAACAAGACACAACAATGCTAGCGACTCTGTGAAGCTGTAGGCCTACTCAGGCACAGAGGTGGTTTGAGGTAAATACTAATATGCTAATGTTATCTGGTGAATAGTAAAGTATAGTATATTTACCAGGTTCACCATCCAAGTTAAGCTTGATAGGGAATGGGAATGTGATGTCACCCACACCATTTTTGGAGGATAACGGTTAAGAGTGCCATCCGCTGGCTGTTTACTGCAAGTGTAAAAGAACACAAAACACTGCACAGTGAATAAAGCCGATTCAAAAGCCGAATTGTAGAATATATAGTAACAGTCAGACAAAAAGGTAGGCTAACATTTTGGGTTTACTTTACAAGATACCGATAGAGTATACAGATATAACTGACTTTTTCTTAGTATTCCGTTAGCAAAACATTAGCTAACTTATCTTTATCTGCATGATTGTGTAGTTGGTATTTGGCTTGTAGATCTTTATGTCATATACCTACCTGTTTGTAAACTGGACATCAGCCTCCAAAGATGCTGACAGGTGTTCACTAACGCCAAAACACATCAGTGACCATAATAGGTGACAAGCTGTTAAGGTCCTCCTAATTCGTAAGGATTGATATCATTAACTAACTTCAATTTTAAAATATATGTTATATACACTTTGCCTCTGTCAGCTTCTCTTTATACTGTATGGGTATTTGTCTTTCGCCCGTACATTATACATTTCTGATGATGAACGATTGACAGATGACAAATGAATAGACCGGTGACAGATAATGACAGTCTACCGTAGCTCCATAAACTACCCTCCAAAAATGGCGGCGCGCCCCAGAATGCTCAGCGATTCCCATTCCCTACAGCATGCTAACATTTGCTAATTAGCGCTAAACACAAAGAACAGCTGAGGATCATGGCAATGTCATTAGTTCTGCAGGAATCTGGTCATACACAAAAGTATTGGGCAAACTTGACATTTTGACCTGATGATGGAGGTAGATGAAATGTTAAGAGGATCACCAAAGTCAGTAGGTGTCATCCTCCTGGGACTAAAAATACCCAAAATGTAATGGCAATCCATCCAATCGTTTTTGAGATATTTCTGTTTGGACTCGAGGCGGTGGACCTAACATTCACAGCCGCTAACATGGCTAAATATATCACATACATTTTAAAGATAATGTCTGAATCAGTCTGAATCTTTAAAGTAAGCTACATAATATCGGGAAATGTAAACAGGTTCCTCCCCTCAGCCATATTAGAAGAGCTGATTAGTGAAGTCACCTTGTGTAGTCTTTGGTTGAAATACAAATCTCTAGACTCTTTTACCACTGTGGGACATCTGCTTGTGTAAAGTAATAGTTCACGGCAAAGAGAGAATCAATCAGATTTCCTTTGATACGTCACAAGTCCAACATCAAGCTGAAAAAAACTAACATTTACGTCATTATCTTTGGTCTTCTCCTCCCTGACGATCCTTTGTTTCAGAGATCCCCAACAGGAGCAGAGACTATTCTTTTGAAAGAGGTAAGTGTGCAATTTCTGCACATTTTTACTATAGAACAGTGATTATGCTGCAAGGGTATATTATCCATCTCATTATTTGTTGATATTTTCTACCTGTGATTGATTTTAGCTTATTCTCCAAAGGACTATTCATTCTAAGTAGCTAGATGAGTCCTGAATTTACACCCAAAATGCCTCCAGCTCCTTCTACTTCAGCTGCAACTGTTTAACAGTCTCCCAAGAGGAAGAGCAATTAAAGTTAGATTGTTTTTGCTAAAAGACAAAAAAGATACAAATCTAAATTACAGAAATTGAACAAAGTTACCAAAATGATGCAATTTACTCAGATTAACATGGGACTAAAATCATCAGATGATAATTTTTCAGTGGAGTTTTTATTTTACTTTCCATGGGGATATTCACACAAGATCCAGAAGATTAAAAAACCTGTGCAATTATTACAAACCAGAGGGGAAATTCTCTTTGTTTTAAGATATAGCGTCATTTACCATCTGTTGAAAGCACTTAGACCTGAAAGTTTTGTTGAGGAAAAGTGCTGCCATCTGTACTGTTAGCGCTGTCCTTCTCTTCTCAACCTGCTAATGTAAGATCAAAGATCTCTACGGGAGGGAGAAAAATAAAGTTTGATGTTTTCAAGAACACTTTGTCTCCTTTTTGCAGGTGTTGACATTCAGACATTTATCATTCTGACCGCGGCAGTCTCGCCGACAGCCTGTTTGTTTACTTCACCATCAGTTAAAAGTTGCCTGGCCCCAGGCTTGAAGACACAAGACCCAGCTCACAGTTTCCTGCCTATATTCAGCTGACAGGAAAATCCTTCATGATTTATCCCATCAGCTTTCATCAGCTGATGAGATAGTGAGTGACCTTGAGGAGCAGAAAACTTTACGACTACACCAGCAATATATGCTTATAGGCTTTTAAATCACAGATTCTGTGTTACAATGACAACTAAGAATGCTGTTGAAACCAACATAATGACATGTTAAATGGTAGCTGTTTTCCCTGCTCCTCATTGGGAACTCTGCTAGAATGATTTCATTACTGCTGAAAAGCTAAAGTATTTAATTTGGTCTTATTGTCAAAACCCAACTTAAACTTATTGAACCTATTGGCCTCTGACTCATGCCACTGCTCGAAAATGATATGCCTAAAATGAATAGAGTGTATCTCTGCAACTATAAGGTCTATTAGAATAATCTTGCTATCATAGTAAAGGTAACACTTGTGAGATTTCTGCACAGGTGTAAACATCAATATATATACATATGTGATTGGGTATATGTAAATGAGGATGGAACACATCATAAATTAAAGATTTAATTTACGCCTAACAGAATTGTACACTTCTAGAGTGAATATCCCTTTAATGATGCAGTTGGAAATCAGAACCTCTTTCAAACCATATCACAACATCTGAATATTACCCGTGCCCACTTATACTGATGCTAATAAAATGAAGCAGAGCAAAGTTGGAGAGGTTTTAGTAGAGGCATGTTATGGCTGAATCTTCAAATTGCCGAATTAGGTATCACCAGTGCCATTTAAAAAAAAATTCAAGTAACTGTAAAACTCATTTAATTTCATTTACATGTCACTATAGGTATTAATTCCATCTTAGTAAACTGGTTTTGACTTTGTTTTGAATAAATCAGTCTGTCCTCTATGCATGTCCCCATTCAAAGAAACCAGTCTTCCACGTCTGCCATGACCCTGATGAGCTCTGGGAGGAGCCTCAGGATCACCTGGAGTCAACTAGACACAGGTGAGCTCAATCTGCCCTCAATCAGAGCTCTTAAAACTAGGAGGAGAATCATTGCTCTGTTTGCTCTGCAACCAACCAGACCTCTGTTCACTTACGCTTGTCAAGTGCGTCTAAAGTGAGTTGTTCTTCAAGGTAGGTCAGTTTGATAATGCCATGTGTTTGTTTCATTATATTTATGACTAATTCCAGTGTTAAACTGATGCATTGTTTGGATTTAAATATGATCTAACTTTGTTCAGAGCCAATGATAATTTCAGTTTGATGATTAAGATGGTTAAAATGAGTGAATGCATGGAACTGATCACTTATGATGTTTTCACAAGGAAGGCTGAGGATAGGCTGTTCAATGCTGGAGGAAGGCAGAGGGCAAAATGTCATGCAAATGAATCGAGATGGCTGGAATCAACTCAATGCCTTTGAACACAAATTTTGTTCACAAAACAGCAAAGGTAAGACATAATTTATGGTTATGGCTGTATGAAGTTGGTAAAGAAAATATTTTGTCTTCGGCTGCTAGTTCAGTGTTCGTTTTGGTCCTAGAGTGATAGAACTTATACTGTTGGAATCACTAGCACCACTATGCGTGCATGCATCATGAGCATGTTTTTGCTGTGTGCTCATTTAGTTGCTTTTGGTGTTGGAATTGAGTTTCGTTTCGGTAAGTGGTTATCATGGAGCTTTTATCCGAGCTTCTACCCGTTATGTGTGCAGGATGAATATGTTGCTACATGTTTAACATGTCCTTATCTGGTGGATGTTAAACCGCCCCCTGCACTCGGAGTGCTTGGGTTCAAGAGGCCTCTTATCCATCCCCAACCACTGTCGCAGATAATAGAGTGCTGTTAATCTATGCACTCTTTTATTTATATGCGTATTTATTTGACTTTCTGCCCCTAAAGCATATGAGCTCCGTAATTAAATAGCAATGAATTACAGAATGTTTTCCTGTCTAAACACATTTGAAAGCCAGTGGTGTGTTAATTGTTTCTCCTTGACTTGAGGGCATCATTCACAAGAGACACTCTGGAAACATTTTGCTTTTAATTTGCACCATTGTCAGATTCAGTGACATGCACACAAACATTTCTTCCCCTATCTTTCTTTTGTTTGGCTGTTTGAGTTGCAAACAATCAGCGATGACACACAGTCAGTCCAACTGTTAGGTTTGTAACACCACAGAACAGCAGGCATATTTTGCAAAAACTCACCACATACAGTGCACACCCATCTTCTCTTTCATAATCATGGTATTTACATTTAGACTGATATACTGTACATCAGATGGAAATGACAGTTTGGCCTATAGAAACACACTGCATGATGAGTTTGTGATTATTGCTGTGTATCTCACAGCACTATATTTTCCCTCTCACTCACACGTCAGTCACAAAAAATGATTTCCTGTTGTTGTCTCAGTCTCAACCCTTAGCATCCTTCACTCCAAGAGATGTTTGAAGAGTTTCTCACAAAGTGACTGACATTACAATGCTTTTTTGTTCTAACTAAAAATATTTGCGCGTTCATCAGGAACTACCTGCAAATACATTTTTACAAGGGTCAGCTAGTAACTTGTTCACATCATAGCTGCTGCTTTCAGTCAGTTAGGTTACATGTCTTCATGCCGGTTCTCATTCCCAGGGCGCCAAATACCGAGGCTTTGTCACGGCTGTCGGTGTTCGGTACCACCATAAATGGCACCGTTTAGCGCCTGTATGAAACGCACCGGGCGTTCCATTAACTATAATGCAAACCTATCTGTGGCAACAGTAAACACGCAAAGAAAGTGCGCTGGGAGTGTGGTGATGTAGTTTAAAGAGCGAAAGAGACACAACAGGCGGGCGGTAGGGGAGGTGGATGTGTCCAACCAACACAATGCTCTAGTTGCAAGACATTCCAATCAGGTAGAACAAACTCATCCAGTGCATAGACTGTATACCGATTAAAAAGAGATGTGGCGGTTATATGGAACAAAAGATTACAACAGTAGCGGCTAAGTGTTCCACTTTGTTCACCAGTTAGTCACTAACGTGAGCTAAAAGCTAGAAGAGGCCAAAAAGCTCCACAGAGCTGCAGAGTTGGGTAATAATTCTGTGCAAGTTACTCCCTTCACACATAATACATAATACATTTTCACTGCATAAACAAGAGAAACTTACTCACTTACTTACTCATTTAAAGAGTAACTGTTTTTGCTTTAAAAGAAATGTGTTAACACCAACAATTAGGGAGTGGACCACCATAAGACTATTTCATGTTCATGTATATTCCTCTGGAGCCCGGCTCTGGGGGCATCTGTGGGGATGGGACCGGGTCCTTGTGGTTGTCTCTGGGATTGGGCTTTGAGGGGTGGTCGCGTCCTCTGCCTCTTTTGGCTCGGGTGGTCCAGGGCGTTCACTGGACCTGGTCGGTGCCTACGGCTTCTGTATGGTTCTAGAACTATTCAAAAGTAAACCTCTGAAAGACTGAGTGCACGGCAACATTTTATGAGAGAATAATATACTGCATGCATTATCCTGTTAGTATGTCTATCTCTTGTACTTGATTTTTCTAATATTTTTTAAAATGATTTTATTATTATTTTAATTTTATTAAAGTACTTATTTATTTATTGTTTTGTTTTCCTTTTCCCCCTTTCTTCTTTTCATGTCCATTAAAAGATATCAAAAAATAAATAAGTAAAAATACCTTGGATGACTCCCGAGGTTTCTACCTTTTCAACAGTGGCTTCATTTTAACATCAGCATGAGTGACTTATTCAAATTCTTATTCATATAAATATGGTATTTTTCTAATGTTGACTACTTCTCATGGCAGCCTCCAGCTTCCCTATAATCTACTTTATGATCACGTTATCTAACACGTAGCCCTGCAGGTATGATAACCTAAGCTGTGTTTATCCTGCTATGGGGTAAAAGCCTTTCCTGATATTTGGATACAATGATAACAGGGTCGATCTCACTTTTGAAGCTAAAGGCAAAATCAAAGCAAAGAGCAAAGACCATTATCGATGGCCTTTTATAAAGGAGCTAATGTATTTCAGGGAGGCTGCGCTCTGAAATGGTGAAAGGCTGCTCTGTCTGCCACCCAGATCCTCACCTGTTTGAACCCATCTTTTTGTCTCCACCACCCACGTTTTGCCGCTGTAACAGTCTCCACTCCCCTGGGAACGTTTTTACAAATGATTTCGGAATCTGGCTGCAGGGATTTTATCCACAGGTCACGAGGTCTGGCACTGATGTTGGGCGATGAGGCCTGGCTTGCAGTCGGCGTTCCAGCTCATCCAAAAGGTGTTGGATGTGGTTGACATCGGGGCTCTATGCAGGCCAGTCAAGTTCTTCCACACTAAACTCTGAAAACCATTTCCACAGTCAAGGAAGGACCTTCCCCAAACTGTTGCAGCAAAGTTTGAAACACACTTTTGTCAATGATTATCGTGTACTGTCGCATTAAGATTTTCCTTTTGGACCTAAGGAGGCTAACATAAAACAAAGATAAAAAGCCTGAGAACAAAACTACACAACAGTTGCATTTAAGTAAGGAAATCATAGCCTACACCTGAATGCAATATGCCCTTTTCTTGGGGTTTCTTGAGGCAACGTGTAAGAAATAACCAACTGAAGTAGAAGTAGAAAGGGTAGATTGAGAGAAAGTG
>CAKALG010041024.1:0-12141 GCA_916700815.1 Helicolenus hilgendorfi | reverse complement strand
CATGCAGAATGGCGCCACTTTGCCGGAGCTCCTCGTTCTCTCACTCGGTCGAGTGACTTGGAGGGAAAACGGGTGTCTGCATGTGTGCTGCAGAGCCGGTTGACGATCGGAAAAAGTTTCACTTACATGAACGCATTAGCAATCCACTTTCCCCGTGCACATTTGTTTTTTCATTCAGAGATGACTTTCCTTTTCCCGTCACGATATCATTGTGCACGCAGCATCAGCCTCAGGTATCCAGCCGGAAAGCAGACGGTTTACAACTAGAGATGATAATTTTGGAAAATGTTCTTAACTGATAACCGACCCTCGTTAACCGATTTATTAACCGATTATTAACCGATTATTAACCGTTAACCGACAAGATTTGTGCCTCGCATGCAGCAGAGTACCAGCTGCAGGAGCACAACAGATATTTGTTGACGTGTCACGTATGAAAAGTCCCAAAATGAAGACTGTAAGGGGACTACTTCATTACTATAAGCAAATTATATAAACGGCGATTGTATAGGAATGATTCTGCCCAAAGTTTTTTGATCCATATATGCGGTTGATCACTATAACCATGATCACTATAAGCGGTTTCCACTGTGTTTCCCAAAGCCCAAGATGACGTCCTCAAACGTCTTGTTATGTCCACAACTCAAAGATATTCAGTTAACTGTCATAGAGGAGTAAAGAAGCCAGAAAATATTCACATTTAAGAAGTTGGAATCAGAGAATTTAGACTTTTTCTTTTTTTAAATTACTCAAACCAATAGTTGCCGATTAATTTAATAGTCGACAACTGATCGATTAATCGTTGCAGCTCTATTTTTTACATTAATGTGGATAATTATTATTTGAATGTAGAATTTTGACGTGTAGCCTTTTTTATGGACAAAAACACTTTTCTTATTCTGTATTAGCGGTGAGGTTAAGAAAATATGGACACGAAAGTCATGCACTTCACACTTTAAAATACAAAATAACATTTCAGTAATCACTGGTCTTTGTGAAGACCTAGTGTACGGTCAGACCGAAAACAGTCCTGTGTTAAGATAATGTAATGTCTGGTTCAGACTACACAATATGTCGGTTATGATGGTCGCTATGTCAGATTAGGTGATAGAGAGTCATAAATTTGTGTCGTGATTTGGCCGAGAGACATGACAAACTACACGTTGCTCCTTGACCAATCATCGAGGGGCATGATGTCATCAGTTAGGATGCTTGATGCTAATGGCAGTAGCCTACTCACCGAGTTGCAGAAGTGCCTCTGCTATTTTTTCACTCTGTCGTGGTAGTCCCTCGGGGAAACATCAAAAAGGCTAAGATGTTGTTGCCATAACTCCGCAAATGGTTCCTCCATTTCACAATTCCACATCACAGCACCAACATTGTTCCTCTTTTGCTTTGCCGTTGTTTACAGTTGTGCCTGCCTGCGCGGCAAGTCATGGCCTTGACTGAACACATAGTGGAAGGCAAAAAAAAATAAAAGATACAAGACCGAGGACGTTGGTTGTCATCTACTATGACACATTACAGAAGATAAAACGATCAACACTTGTTCCCGATCAGAGCAGACATCCTACGATGGTCGTTTCGGGCTATAATTGGATTATATTGTGTAGTCTGAACAAACCATAAGGGGCTGGTAGGGTGTTGTGGATGGATCCATGAGTTTTTCGCTGCAGTTTACTCTGCAAAGAGGTTTCTAATATTATAAGGAAGGATTTTACTGCTCTGAAACATTCACTGCAGCAATTATTTGATCTTTCATCGCAATGATTGCGAGGTAAGCCGTAGAAATAAAGAGTCATCGTTACAAAGTAATCTATCAGAAGTGTGTGATTGCACGCAGCACCTTGCCGGGTTTTGTCTCGTTGCGTTTCAACAAAAATTTAGCTATGTTAAAGTTTTTTGCAGGACGACCCCGCGTTTTTCTGCCAGAACCATCTGCATTGGCACCCTCACTACGTCGACAGAGTGGCCTCATTCAAATCAATAAGGGGGCTGCATTTTTTTTCACACAGGGCTAAAGTCGGCCCAAACACAACCTCACAAAACCTCACAAAACTCAAACTCATTTTGATCGATATGACCCAACTTGTTTTTACCACACTGCTATTGATTGGACAGCAAACAACAAAACTTTCAGCAAATGTAATATTCAAGAAGTCAATCACCAGGCGGCTTTGGCTGTATACATGCTTTATTATTATTAAGCCCAACAGCACTACATATTTTGTCTCGCTGAGATTCCTTGCCAGCATTTCTAATCCCGTGCTTACTGTGTCCTGCATATGAACTCTGCAAAATTCAGCCAGCCTGTGAATGTTGTTAGATATGATCTACTGTGCTGCAAAGACTGCAGCGTCTGAGCGTGAATGAATCTCCCTGCATGATGTGGCCTGTGACATGCTTTATGAAATCAGACAGAGGTCAGCGCTGTTGTTCCAGTTCGCCTTTCAGCTGGCTCTGATCTGTTCTCTGATAGGACAGCCAGACACAAGACTGACTGGAGAGGTGCTCTGTAGCTCCAGGAGGGTGGGGGGCACACTGGTGTGTTTTGTGTTATATGGTCCAGATTTCCCATAAAGAAGCAGCAATGATACCAGTTTGTTGAAATGGAAGCTCTTCTTGTAATCAGACGCCAAATGACAGAAGCAGGACAAAAGATGCCTGTGTCCTGAAGCCAGCATTAGAGCCCCTGTCTCCTTCTTAATCCCACAGTACCCAGGAGGTCTCCCTCTTTTGCACACACACACACACACACACACACACACACACACACACACACACACACACACACACACACACACACACACACACAAATGTCATGTGTCACACTGGTCATGCACATTTAACCAGCAGTCTCTCCGTTCTGTTGTTTTAAGCTTAGTTAAGCACTCTAAAACGCACTGCTGATGTTTCAGCTGTTAGATAACGGGGACATGTCCAGTGAACATGCAGAAGAATTAAATATGCAGGCATGTTGTCATGGTGATGCAGAACTAGAAATTTGCTGTATTTATGCATGATAATGCTGAATGTTTGGCGCCAGCTCCACATAGTGTGGAGGCAGCGCTTTTGACAAGGCTAGAAGTCCAGCTTTAGTTTTGATTGACCTTTCACCTTTGACCTTTTCATCAGCTCCACTGCATAGTCTTGTGCACAAATATGTAACTTATAGAGAGGTGAAGTCCCTCTCTGAAGGACCTTAGTTCGTAAAAAAAAATGTACGGTAGTCAACAGCAAGAGAAAAATAATGTTTTGATCTTGTTTGAATTGAACCACGAATCACAGATATGTTTGTCAATTTAGGAGATAGTTTTACAAGTCAAGAAAATCTCAGTTTGCTACAACAAACTGAGACTTTTGTTCGTCGTAGTTTCATTTAGTTTTTTGTGATAGCTAACTTAGCTATGTGCCATGTACAAATGAAACTTTATCTGACTCCTTGTCTTTTTATCAGCTGGGAAGCGAAAAAAACAAGCAAGACTCGTTGCTGGTGAGAGTACATCCCAGTACGAAACACACCAGCACCGTAGCTTCAGTGAGACGTTACTTACGCAACCTTTGGGTGTGTAGTCTTTCTAACTACAAATTTTCACAGTCTTGTACTTTTTAAAAAAATTTACAACAGACTGAAATTTTCTTGACTTGCAAAATTGTTTTAATTTGACAAACATCTTATGTGTGATTCGTGGGACCAAAAAAACATTTGTTTCTCGCCGTTAACTACCATTCTTATTTTTTCTGAAATAAGGTCCCATGGTGACGGGACTTCGCCTTTCTATATAGATTATATTGAAAATATTTGTACCCGTTTGTGCACACCTGTGCATGCATCTTTTTGTCTTTCTCGTGACTGATCTGATTGAGGACGTAATTGATGTTTTGTGTAAATTTGCCCTGTCAGCAGTTTTTGTGTGTGCTACTCATATGTGTCGCCCTCTCATTCTCTCCTGGTGTAGCTCAGTCAAAGCTAATTAGTTAGGAAGCAGCCGTTACTAAGGAGCCTCTCAATGCCATCGTTATTTCATTTTTGCATATCAGCGCCATGTTATCAATACACAGTTGGAGAACGTACGCGAAGTACTCAAACTGAAAGTGTCTGCTCTGTACGGAGTCTCAGCAAAGATTAGCAGGAGTTAGATTTCACACACACACGTGGTGAGAGAGAGTTGACAGACGATGGCGGAGGATTTGGTGTCAAAGCGAAAAGCAAAAGCGCCTGTTTGGCATTACTTTGGATTTAAACCCAATGAGTGGTCACAGCCAGTGCGCGCGGCGCAGGCTCGTAGCTAGTTTGTATGATATGTTGTCCTTTTGCAGTGGGTATAAATGCTGTTGTCATGTTCACAAAGTTTGGCCCCCCAAATTCTGACGTCGGCAACTTGGTAAACCCTTTCATTTTAACCAGGAAAAGTTTGACCTTGCAAAGAGCTGGTGCAGCTGGCTCCCGATGTGTATTTCTCAGTAATGTTATCCATAGCATCTCTGTTGTTCTATGTTGTCTTCTTGTTCCCATGAAGAGAAGTGTTTTCTGATGTGTGTTATATATAGTGTCCTTTTAAGGTTTTGTAACATAAAATGAAATAAAATATATGGTTCTACTATGAGAGGAAAACTTAGAGGATACACACAGCCTTTCTTTGCCCTCTCTAATAACAAAATATTGAAGTTTAAATGCAATTTTCAACCATTAGCAGCTCTTAAGAGGCTTGGTACTCCTGTGAAATTGCCACTGAAATAAACAATTGGTGATTTTTATTTTTTCTTCTTCTAATCAAAACAGCTCCACTTATTTCGCTTCCTGACAGTTGTTGTCAGTGTAAAACTTTTTTTCTTTGTACAGTAATATGGACTTTTATTATTTTTTCTTCTTTCAGCTCTATGGTTTGCTTTCTAGCGTGTTTTTGTGTTAGGAAACTGTATAATTTAGAGACTAACCTTGGTTTACCAAAGGTTTCTGGATTTGCTTTCACTGTTATGCTTGTTGGTGTTGCCATGCTTTTTATAGTATACAGTTCTTGGTTTAAACTGTGTCTCTTGGCAGTTTTCGTAGGTGATCATCAAGGGGGATTGTCTATATCCAAAACCCTGTTGGGAGGGTAGCGTTCTACTTCCTGGCTGGATTATTACAATCCGTCAATCCTGCGCTTCCCGCTGGGAAAGCCCCACAGGTTCCACTTCAGTGCAAAGACAAATACGCATCTAACCGTCATCCTCCTTTCCACTCAGGCCATCCCAGTGAAGTCTAGCCTTAATCCTGTCCCGCGTACCCACCTGCCACCCTGCCTGTACTATCAGCCTTTGTACTCTATCCTGTAAAACCGTCCACACGGGTCCTATTTGGTATTATCCTCTAGCAGAGATATGAATGAACACTTACAAATAATAAATAAGCACTTACACATTTACCTAACAATAGATTTTGGGCTAAAATGCATTTCCCAGGATTTTTTAAGTACTGCCTTTTTAAATGGTGTTAAAGCTAACAGCTAGTTTCATGAATGTTGTTCCTCAGTCTCCTTGTGATGCCTTAAAACTAGATTGATGGAACAAATGTGGGTTCCCATTATCACAGGAATGTCACCAGTTTAGCCCAGCAGCACCGGGCCTCTGTTAGATACCTCCCTGATGTCCTGCCTCCTAAATCCTGATAAACCGTTGTCCTCATAGTTTGGCGGGGGCTGGGGGAAGCGCAGCCAGCCAGGAAGGTTAGGAACATGACAGGGCTGGACTTTAGCTGGTTAGGTTTGGTTGTCTTGTGCTTCATTTGGCTACTTTGGCTGCATTCACACCTAATCGAAGTTGTGGCGAAAACACCAGTCCTCCCATTCATTTGAATGTGGGTAGTCCATTTAAGCTGCGGCGGTGGGGACTACAGGGGATGTTGGGAAAAAAACACAGCGGCCTATGACGAAAAGTTGCGCAACCTGCCGTCACGGTACAACGATCCAGAGCTGTACAACCCGCTGTACTAGCCTCTTAAATGGGTCATAAAATGTGACACTCCCATACCGCCGCAGAACCTTGCTCTAATCACAGCAACGTCTGATTGGTGTGATTGCAGCCTTATTGTACACTGGATATGGAAATGTTCTGAGGGGCAACCAAGCTCAATACACTCTGAGGTTTGCTGCTGCAGTCTTTCTTATTTAGGTGCGAATAGTGGCTAATGTTACATAATGTTAAGTAACCTTGCTGTGTAACTAGCATTACTGTTATATGTATACTGTATGTGCTACTTTTACAGTCCTTTGAACGTGATGGCACAGATAAATGTTGAAAATATTAATTAAATATCATGACAACTGATGATTGACTGTTGTTATGATGTTGATGCATTGTGACGATATAATTTCATAAACCTTCCAAACACTAAACACTCAGTGAATAGCATACAGCCTTGCATTACCTTACGCACATAAGAATAATATTAAGAAGTTCCTCACAGATGAAAGATTTAAAACTTGGGTAGAAAAGAGCAGTGTAATCATATCGATCGGTACTCTGTATCAGTAGGTACCCTAAATTTGGGTATTGTAGTCAGTAATTGATGAGAAAAGGTCTGATCCCTAGATTTAAACTCTTATTCTATAATAAACTATTACTTACATTTAAGCTATAGGAAACTCAAACTTGTGAACTACTTACTGAATGCGTTAATTGCACTTCTGGCACTTCTCTGAAATGTCATCATGCCATTTCATTATTCTTTGATCTTTACTTTCTGATTCAGAGCTGTAGTACCAAAAAAAAGTTTTGAATTGTTGTCTCAGCAAATGTTTCCAGATATAGGATGATGCGCCACGTTTTTCTCAGGTCAATAGACCTGAAGAGTGACTTGGTGGCTACTGTGTCGGTGCATTATGTGGATTTTATGGAGGTTTTCCAAATTAGAGTATTAGCAATGAGAGCATACTTTTTAACGGTTAAATTGCCTACACTAATAGACCACCTGATGTATTTTACTGTCATACCTGTATCAGATAGTTGGCTTCCCTAAATTATTGTGTTTCCATGTCTTTGCCCCATACGACAAAATTCAGACCGTTTATTAGGGTTGCATCGAATGTTGTTGAATCTGTTTTGTATATACAGTACAGAATGTACAGCTGGCAACATTTGGCATGTGCTTTCGTGATCTGTCACAAAAAAGACTGTTTTGGATTGTCTACGCTACTAGAGAGGGTTTCCAGCAGGTACATTACAAAAATCAGCCCATAAATATGGTAAACTGATAATCTGTCTATACTTTGGGCAGGGGAGGTGTGTGATCAGTACAAACAGGTTTGTGATGCATCATGAACAAATTGGAGCACAGGGACTGGGTGCAGAGCTCGGTTGTTTTGGATAAAGAGCAGGGATGGAGCGTTGAATGTTGGGTCGAAGAAACGAAAAGGGGACCAAATGCATGTCAGCGGCCCTGTATCCTATTCTTCCATAGGCCTTTGTCAGCTGGCCAGAGAACTGTGGATGAACCGATCCTGGGAGGAGAAACATGACCCTCTTCATCCACCCCAATACCCGTCCGTCGTGAGGAATGTGAAACTGCTTGTGTTGTCCTAGTAATTAATGCTTGGTTTTGTTTTCATCTTTTTTTTTCAGGATTCTGTGGACTCAGACGGCAGGTGTTTACTAGTTGGATTTTAGCCCACTGACATTCTCCCACAGCCATGGAATCGGTATGTTAAAGTCTTTTTGAAATTATAACCATCAGTCTGATACATCAACACTCTATTAGTAAAGCACTTGTTTCTGAAAAATATGTTTTTTGGGCTTTTTGGTTTGCGCTGGCATCCTAATACATATGCAGTACATTGTGATGTGTGTTTGTGCGTAGGTAAATCAGCAACTTGGGAACACATTTGCACCTTTATCTATCATTCTTTGTTTACATTTTGGATCATACATAATCTAGGAATATTGGCTCCTCTGAAGTCTTGTGAAATTGAGTTTATGTTGGTGTCCACCATGTGACATGTGAAGCCAAGTATTCTGTCTCACATGTAACTTCTTCAGCTTTGTAAATGACATCATTGCAATAATGGAACATCAGGAAGCTCAAGCATGTCTTGTTTAACCAAACAACCAGTGTAGTTTTTGTGTTTTTAAACCAGTGTAAAGAAAGACTGTCTGTGCTTGAGTGTACTTGTATACATGTGTGCTTACATACTAGAAGCATCAGGCTCTACCCTGTATTGTCAGTCATGCAGGAGGCTGTGTGTGCAGGAGTTGCTTGTACCAACAGGCAGGCTGAAAGCGCAGCAGCATTGAGCTCTATCCACTGGAATGCATGTATTAAGAATGGGGCTTAGTGCATGCCTAACCTCTGCTTTCCTGTCCCTTTGTCAGAGGCTGTGGTGTGTCTATGTGTGTGTGTGTGTGTGTGTGTGTGTGTTAGAGACGGTGAAAAGTAGGTCACAGCTTCTGTAGTGCAGATCTAGCATGTGTCCAACAAAAGCCCTCCATTACCCTCTCTCTCTCTGTCTCACTCACACATGCACGTACAAATATATCGGTTAATGTGACTGTAGCTGAAAGTCCTGATTATGTAAAAATCTAGGTTGTGACTGCATGACCACTTTTATTGGACGTCTTGATGTCACTGCTGCACTAGCAAAGTCCCCCACCGATCAAACTACTGGCATTGTATGCAAGCAACACCTTGATTAAGGACACATTTCTGTCAACACTCAGCTTGCCTAGCTTTTTACTTGAAGGTTGCCGTTATGGATTGCATTCACTGCAGAGGCTTGTCAGTCCTGAAGGGAGTTTTTAAAAAAGGCATTTACTTCAAATTTAAGTAGCGATATTGAAAAAATATGATCACCTACTCTGTCACAGACAGCATGAAAAACATGCCAAATCACAGAGTGAGAGAAATCTTCTAAGGAGAAAGAGGACAACTGGAAATCACAAAACTATTGAATGTGTCATAAAACAAATGATCAGCCTAGTGATCAGCCTATGCCCCTGACACCAACAGTAGGGAAGGATATCTGCACTGATCTCCCGATTTGATTCGATTTTGATTTACAAAGTCCAGATTTGATTTGATTAATATCACTTTGATTCGTAATGATTCAGATGTTGCAGAAAACGCTTTACAGAATTTATCCTGGGAACTTAATTGTCTTCTACAGTCAACAAGAGAGCAACACTGTTGTTTCCTTGAATATAAAATTGTCTAAAGTGCACATTATAGGCCAAATTGTAAACACATTTCCCGTTATAAACCTGGACCAAGGATTTATTTTATTTTCAGAACGACTAAAACATGACCCATCTATATTTCTCCAGGCCTACGCGTGCAAAACAGTTGAGCGAGAATAATAAAAGACCTGCACCATTTGCAAGGGTGTCATCATGCATGCATATGCATATTTTACATGCAGCCACTTTAATTATCATTTTAATGTAATTATCACCTGCACAGACAGAGCGGAAACCGAAAGTCTGCTTACTAATTCATCTGCACGGTTTGTGTTGACGTCAGCCTGATATTTGCAGACAGCTGGCTAGCTAGCTTTAGCAACCCGGCAGGGGCAGACTGAATAAAGTAGAATCCACACACTGTTCAGTGACTACCACAGCTTGTAGCCAACAAAGTTGACAAACACAAACTAAGAGCTCAGATCAGTGTGCAGAGTGTTTTTTTTTTCAGTCTATTCCTCTAGTAGGTGCGACCTCTGGATTTGCTACAAGATAACCAGAGTGAGCTAACCATCCTGAGTCACGACATGCCCGTTAAACTGTGGTGGGTCCACACAGATGGTAACTATTCACGTCACAGTCGACTGGTCTGTCGTGATTCAAGGCGGCTAATAATATAGCCATCTACATTTGGTGTGAACTAATACTGCCCTCACGATTTGGTTATGATTCACCTCTTGTTTCGAACAGCAATTCTTGATGCATCTCAATTTATGTATTGTATTTATTCCAGTATCCGTGTGGCCCTGCTCAGTACATGAACATTTCAAAAACAAAACATAAATCCTTCTGCAGTGCATTACAAGTGTGCTGTAGTCTACAAAAATAAGGTTTTCACATAGCAGCTCTAACACAGACTTCCTGAATGCCTATGGCGTTTTGCACTGCATGAATTAACCTAGCGGCTAGCGGAGTTTAGTTAGTTACTTTTTCATACTCATAGCTCGTCTACTCTTACTTGGTTTTAACGTTAAGTCACTGCATCTCGCTTCAGAACAACACCACTGTTGAATTCCAGCCTACATGCGCGTATTTTCTGCCCAACATTGTTGAAACAGAGCTGCTAATCTCGGTAGCGAGAGCATCAAGTTAGCGGACTGCCAAGTGCCGTCTCTTAGCTCTGCTCACACAGAGATCAAAGGAGAGTAGAGAAACAAGCACGACAGTAAAGACACTGAGCTAAAATGAAACCAAACTCCCAATTATGTTCCATCACTGCATCGATGCAGAATCGTTTGCGTCCGCACCGTGATGCATCTTTCGAATCGAGTAACCTCCACATCTCTAATCTACATTTCATTTTAAAATAACCTTTTTGTGCATGTTGTAATAACTCTATTTCCACAAAGTAGACATTTTTTGCACATCATGCAGCCCTAGCCGACCCACTTAACAAGTTACCACTGCCTACACATAACATTTAGTGCAGAATTACACTGAGAAAAGGCACAAATGCAAAGATTGATCTCAGGAGTTTAAGAATAGATATTGTCTCATTCAAATAAGAAATTAAAGCAATTAATGGGAAGATCTATTTTATTTAATTATATCGAGCTCTAACCAACAGCTGCAACACTGTCTCATCCCCCTCTTCTTGTGCACAAATTCATCTCTCTCCCTCCGTCTCTGACTCTCTGCCTCCTCCCACCCACCCTCTCTTGTGTCTGTGTGCCTGTGGCTGTGCACCAGAAAGAGCTGCTACTGTTTACCTCTCCGAGCTGCCTATATCTGCTTACTGTCAGTGGAAACCAAGGAAACTGATCACAAAGCTTATTATGGTGCCAAGAGTGGAGTGTACATGTGTGTGTGCCTATGGGGGCTGGACACACACACACACACACACACACACACACACACACACACACACACACACACCCTCTGCCACTCTCCTCCTCCCTCTCCTCATGTGATGCCAGTCACATGGTTTCCAGGCAAACAGCTAAGTAAATCAGAATCAGGCTTATTTTTAACTGCTTTAAATCCTCCACCTGGCCTCCATGGTTAGCAGAACTGAGTGGAGGTGCCCGGTAGTCGCTTGTCCTCGTCTTCTGTGTTTTCTCTTTCACTATGCGACCGTCTTCGTGCCACTTCCTCTCAGCCTCATTAAGCTCACGCCTCATATCTGTCTACCCGCTCCCTATCTGGGTGTCATGTGGGTTAGACAAGGCTCTGGTTTGGTATGAAAGTGTGAATAATAGAGCCACTATAATGCACTAATGTAGTAGACATTTGTGGTGACTAGAAGCCCTTTCACACATACATTCCTCTGTGCTCTACTGCAGAGACGCTTGAAGAAGATTGTAGAGCAGAAGCTGTTGCATAATAAGCATTAAGTTTTTATAACATGACTAAATAAAGAGGTCCTACCACACTAGACAAGAGTGTCTGCACTGGCTGCTTTATTGAATCCCCAGTATAAAATCAACACTGCAAATGTGCCAACCATGTTTATTATGTGAATTATTATAAATACGTGGTGTAAATGTATAGTTTAGCAGTGATGTGTGTGGAGCTACAGTTCAGGCCTTTGCGAACTATAACCACCATTTATTTACCTGTTACAAATAGTCTGTTATGACTAGCCAGAGTGCGTTGAATATATGTTTTTATCGCATGTCGTACAGCAGGCTTTTTGTGTGAGAGTGGTGTCTGCTCTCGATGCTGTAGCCAGCCGTCAGCAGTGCTAATATCATCCTGACTGTTATCTTTCAGCAGAGCTGCTGAGAGAGGGGAGGTGTCTGTGTGTTCGATTTGGTGCAGATGAAAGGCTGAAATTCTTGTAATCACACCTTCTCCGCTGGTTCCCTCACAGCTCGCCCCTCTATCTCCTCCCCTTCCTCCAAAGCGGGGCTTGTTCCTCAGTGGGGATTAGTGTGTGCAGCAGCTCTGAAGAGGGAAGTGGGCCCTGCCAGTCACATTACATAACTCGCC
>CAKALG010041022.1:0-10299 GCA_916700815.1 Helicolenus hilgendorfi | reverse complement strand
GCAGCAGCAGCAGCAGCGTGACCAGTCAAATCCGCATTAATTAAATGAGCTGCTGCTCTGCTGCTGCCTGCCCTGCCAGCAACAAAACAGCTGATGAGCAGAACCTGATCACGGATCAATGCTCAGGCCTCCTTGTAGTGGGGCAGGAACAGGACCAAGACTCGGGACAAAACCGTGACTGACTTAATTCCGGTTACACGACCGATCAGTTTGACAGCCCTGCAATGACGAGGAGGAGAGAGTCAAGGGCAAGACTCTGAGATTAAAGGCTAAACGCCACGCTACATCCTGTATGGAGGAACGGCGTCGCTGCACTGACCTCTACGGGCTGAACTGTATAAAGGCCTTTGCACACCAAGTCTGTATTTTACGTCTGAAATTGCTGCACGTTTAAAAATATATATATCCTCAAGTTGTTTCAATCCCGTTTACACACTGACTCCAAAACATTCGTCCGTTATTAAAGTTTTTGGAACAGGATCAATCTGCGTTTTTTTGCATCAGTCAAAAGCCAAAAGACGGTTGTTTGACCACTCAGAGCCACCGTCCGTGCAAACGTCATCATCCAAAATGCCATCTGATGAACGTTGGCTGTATTTGAAACAGCATACTGTACTAGTAATACGTATTGATTTGGCCAAAATGTAGTATGTAGTATGTAGTATGCAGTATGTAGTATGCAGTATGTAGTATGCAGTATGTAGTATGCAGTATGTAGTATGTAGTATGCGAACAAAACCAAAATCTATAGTTTGCCAAAAGTACCCGGATGTCGTACTGATTCTGAAAGAATCTCCAGTATGCATCGGAGCAGTCTACCTCGCCTACCGTATCCCATAATGCAAAGCACTGGACCGCTACAGGTTACGGTTATAACAACAGCAGCCAAAAACAACACGATTTTTACATTTTTCAGAACCATTTCATCACTAAAATTCACTTCTGAAAATCTTTGAGGCAAGAAATCATCGGTGTAGATTTTGAATATTGACAGTTTTCCGATATTAGATGGCGAATCACACTCTCCAGAGACCGGTCTGTAGACGAGAGGCTTTTATTTCCTTTTTGACGGATGGTTTTGTTTAAATATCACAACACAAATGTCCATTATGAATTAACAGGAACTTGTGATTATCTGCCTTTTGAGTTGAAAAGCTCCACAAGTACTGTATACCGCATAGTGCGTTCGTCAGTAGTATGTAGTAGGCGGTTTCGAATACATCCATTCACTTTGTCTCCCAATACAAAGCACTTCACGATGAATACATAAAAGAAAACAGAGATATGGAATTTAAAGATAGATTGCGGGAGAACAGCTTGGAAAACAGAAGGAATAAAAAAAGATTAGATGGTAACGATTGTGCGTTCGGCAGCTAAGCGATCGCTTCTTGCTAATGTCGTTCATTCATTAGCTCCGTTTGTCACTAGCGCTATCCTTCACACCCATGTAGTTCATTCAGTTTTGATCGCACTGCAAATTTTCGAATAGAATAATGAAACACATCGGACTCAGTGTTCAAGGTCTGTGTTTGTAAGGTTGTTAATCGAATGACGGATTAAAAACATGCATACTAATAATCGGACTTGGTGTGCAAAGACGTTCAGTCTGGTGATCACATTCTGCTTTAGAGAGCTGACGTTAGACTAAAACATCTGGATTCGGCGGACGGGAGGAGCTCTATACAATGACACAGTTTGTCAAAATAAAATGAACTTAAATGAAATGAGCAATTTGAATCATTTAGATTAATCGACTAATCGGTATAGTATAGTGTGTTGGAAAAATACATACATACATGCAGCACATTCCTAAAGTCTCAACAGGTGACACTCTTTGCCCTTGAAGTCTATTTCAGCTGCTGTGTTGCATACTTAGTAAACAAACATGCAGTGCCTATTTGAGGACAAGTACCTGAAATGGACAGAAGTGTCAGACGATGTGAGATAAACAACATTCATGCAAGGTTATAAATGTGGCTAAACCGAGAGACTCGGTGCTCTCAGCCCTGAACGTTCTGTGTTGATGGTTGTGTGCCCATTTGCAAGTGTGTATTAAAACTCTGAAAGACGCTCTCTTGTTTTTGAGTCCTTATTAAATTGCCTCCATATATAAAATAGTTGATAGAATAATTGTCAGCTCTAGATGCCATACGATGCTGATTAATACATGTGATTCAAGGTTGATAACAGCTCAGGAAAACCTGACGCACTTGTTACCTTTCAGTTATTGTCTGGACGGATCCAGCATCATCAGTGACATGGGGAAAATTAGATTTGATTATTCTGGTGACTCATAGGAAAGTGTGCTGGACATTCAGAGTAAATCAATTCCCCCAACAAACATTTAGTTATAATCACCTCCAACTTATAAATGTGAATAATGACTAACACGAGTTTATCAGTCAGCGAGGAACAGTAAGGTTGAGTTTCTGCCAATGAATACCTGCATCAGTCACGAGCCTCAAAGAGAGAGATACTTAGAAAGTACGCCAATTCAAAAATTATAAAAACTGTATAGCAGCTGGCAGATCTTTCTGGGAATTGTAGGAAATGTCTAAACTGTACATAAGAAGCGGACACAGTCACCGTGACGTCACCCATTGGTTTGAAGACTGCGGTTTTGAAGCATCGAGTTCAGTATGGTTTGGCCGTCACCATCTTGGTTTTTAACCGTCACCATTTTGGTATTTGGCTGTCTCCATCTTGGTTTTTGACTGTCACCATTTTGGTTTTTGACCGTCACCATCTTGGTTTTTGGCCTTCACCATCTTGGTTTTTGTCCGTCACTATCTTGGTTTTTGGCCGTCACCATCTTGGTATTTGTCCGTCACTATCTTGGTTTTTGGCCTTCACCATCTTGGTTTTTGTCCGCCACTATCTTGGTTTTTGGCTGTCAAAATCTTGTTTTTTTGGCCGTATACATCTTGGTTTTTGGCCGTCACCATCTTGTTTTTTGGCCGTCACCATCTTGTTTTTTGGCCATCTACATCTTGGTTTTTGGCTGTCACCATCTTGGTTTTTGGCCGTCACCATTTTGGTTTTGGCCGTCGCCATCTTGGTTTTTGACCGTCACCATCTTGTTTTTGACCGTCACCATCTTGGTTTTTGGCCGTCTACATCTTGGTTTTTGGCCGTCTAGATCTTGGTTTTTGGCCATCACCATCTTGGTTTTGGCCGTCACCATTTTGGTTTTTGACCGTCACCATCTTGGTTTTTGGCCATCACCATCTTGGTTTTTGGACTTCACCATCTTGGTTTTTGTCCATCACCATCTTGGTTTCTGGCCGTCACCATCTTTAATTTTGTCCGTCACCATCTTGGTTTTTGACCGTTACCATTTTGGTTTTTGTCCGTCACCATCTTGTTTTTTGTCCGTCACCATCTTGGTATTTGTCCATCTACATCTTGGTTTTTGACCGTCACCATCTGTTTTTTTGGCCGTCTACATCTCGGTTTTTGGCCGTCACCATCTTGGTTTTTGGCCGCCAACATTTTGGTATTTTGGCCGTCACCATCTTGTTTTTTTGGCCGTCGCCATCTTCGTTTTTGGCCGTCGCCATCTTGTTTTTTTGGCCGTCGCCATCTTCGTTTTTGGCCGTCACCATCTTGGTTTTTGTCCTTCGCCATCTTGGTTTTTGTCCTTCGCCATCTTGGTTTCTGGCCGTCACCATCTTCATTTTTGTCTGACTCTAATGGGACCATCATTTACTAAATGAACATCATGCTGTATTGAAGAAGACTTGAAACTAGCGATTGAGACCATAAACTCATGTTTACAATGTTTACTGAGGTAATAAATAAAGTGAGAAGTAGTAATCAGACTTCTTTTTGCAACAAGAGGAGTCACCCCCCCGCTGGCATTTCAGCATTGGCTTCCCTTCTCAGACCCGGAGGTTGCCGCCTGTGTCTAATTGAAGTGGGAGTAGATGAGTCAGGTTGAAAATAACCTGGTTTTAATGGTTTATCTATAATTGTGAAGGTAATGGTTTGTCTGTTGTAATCTATTGGAAATAATCACAACCATTAGTAACCAATGCAGCCTGTAATGGAAACCATTACAAACCACTGCTAGAAAATGTGGTGAAAACCATTAAATCACTCCAAAACTCACCACGAACCATTACGCAATGGGTCTAATGGGTTATGGAGCTTTTTAATGGTTTGTAATATCTCAGTAACAAAGGAAATCACAAAGGTTCATCTAATGGTGTCTGATGTTTTTCTTTTTTTTTTCAGGGTAAGTACACCAAAAAGTTAATTACAGTGCTATAGAATAACTCCTGGAACACAGTGAACCTTTACAGAGTGACATTTAACAGTGGAAGAGATGCAGAGGTTGACTTTATCATTTAATTTGCTACTGAGATGATGCTGGAAATAGGACTACTGTATATTCACCCACTCACACCTGTGTCGAAATAAAGGAAAAGCTTTGTGAAACAAGACAGAAATGAAACAGTTTGTCTGGTTTTATTATGAATTCATGGTTTTTGAGGCCCCGAAATATTCCCTAATACAGTCTATTCTATGTACCTGCTGTTTGGACACAAATGGCTCTTTAAGGCTTTTACATTACATAATATTAATTTGGCGTAAGTGAAATGATCCTGACATATCTCATCTCGAGGTCAATTTAGTCAGTATATAATTAAAAATAAAACTACGGCTGCCACTAATAAAAAATATTCTTTTCATTAGCGATTAATCCACCAATTATTTTCTCCATTATTGATAAATCATTTGGTTTATAAAATGTCAGAAAATAGTAAAAAATGTCCGTTACAATTTCCTAAAACTCAAGCTGATGTCTTCAAATAGCTTATTTTTTCTGTTTAACAGTCTAAAGATATATATACACACTCGGGGTGTTTTTTTTCGTGAGATTAATTCACACGTCAATATATTTTTCAAACTTGTTTTTGTCTTGAATACTTTCACACAGAACATGAATATTACGCCGCAAAAAAACAACATACTTTTTTCAGAACAAGGTCGATTTCTCTGAGCTTTCACACTGCAAATAAAGTTGCTTCTATATTTATGAAACAACAGATGGTAACTTTATTACTCCTTTCAACCTTGACAAAGGCAGCACAGACCAGATCCACTCCTTCCTTTCCTACCTTTCACAATAAAAGCCCTAGATATACAATATTCGCAGGCGAGTATTTTGCATTTCTGTGTCATTTATTCCCCCGGTGTATAAAGCCCTTAAAACCAAAACATGACTCTAAGACTCTAATTTACTCTAAGAAAACCAGCAAATCCTCATAACTGAAAAGCTGTGACTTGGAAATATTTGGTATATTTGCATGAAAAAAACAATCGCCGGCGATCCCGACCGACTTTACTGTCTTTCGAAGGCTGTAACAGGCTGATTTTTAAGTTAGGGTATCATATGAAACTAGAAAACCTGAGGAATCCATTGGTACCAACCATGTCATATTGGCTTGTCAGGAAGGAGGTTAAATAACGCTCCAAATTTGGGCTTAATTTTGGTGAGGAAAAACTGTCATGTCCATTTTCAAAGGGGTCCCTTGACCTCTGACCTCCAGATATGTGAATGTAAATGGGTTCTATGGGTACCCACGAGTCTCCCCTTTACAGACATGCCACTTTATGATAATCACATGCAGTTTGGGGCAAAAAACATGCAGTTATTGAATGCAGTTATTTTCGCCTATTCTAAAAATGGTGTATTTGAATATTTCTGCATACTGGGGTCCCTAAACAGTCTTGGAAATGCATAAACTGAGTATCAATAGAAATGCAACCAATTGTATTCAGCAGTTGGGTTTTAAGGGGTTAACTGTGTAAAACCTAAAAGAATGTTCAATAAGGGGAACTTGGGATGCGAGTACCACTATGTATGTTAACAATACAATACAATACAATACAATACAATACAATACAGTAGGTGTATGATTTTCAGTTTTGGCCCTCCAATGGAAAAAGTTTGGGCACCCTGCTTTAGTCTTTTCTTTTCATGCCACTTTCTACTTCTACTCAAATACATTTCAGAGGGACTTATAGTACTTAGAGACAAACACACCGTTGAACCAACGTTCAGAGACAAAAAGCGTCAACAGCACTAGGATCAAGCTCTGCGATTTGTAGTTTGCAAACGTCGCAACATTTCAGTAAATCGTTTATTCTTTTGTCGGGTAAATTATCTCACTGTAACCCCGAGACTCAGAGACGGGTCTGGTTTCATCCTCCCATCAGACGCTGAGCGAAGTGACCAACGGGCCAAATTAGAGTCAGGGTAGACGTTTACGTCACCCAGACTCAGGGAGCGGGAGGCGGCGCCGTGACACATGAATCTATTACAGCAATACTCAAACTGCTGTGGAGGAATGTCTGTTCAACACACACACGCACGCACGCACACACACACACACACACACACGTACAGTATGAACACACACCGACATGCACACACTGCTAATCCCGACCCATCAGACACAGACACACACACACACACCTCTTCATTCTCTATTCCAGTAGCTCGCCCGTCTGGAACTTATCGATGGCCGATCAATACTCTCTGATCGATTGACCCTATCACCATGGCAACCACCATTTAGCCCACTATCTTGAGCCATTCATTATAAAAGCCATTAAGCCCAGTGTGTGTATGTGTGTGTATGTGTGTGAGTTATGGCGACCATTAGAGGAAAAAAAAAAAGAAAAAGAGGCTGCTGCTGTCCGTTAACGACGCTTACAGAATCACAACAGCTGCTGCTGCTGCGTCCTGCTGATCTACACGTGTTAGTGGTCGTACAGGAAGTTAAAGTTCATCAAGTATTACGTGATGGAGTACGTGAACACTTTATTATCTGCTAAAGTTAGAAACACAGTGTTCACTTCTAAAGAGAGATTTCTGCATTTGAGCTCTTCTCACTGGTTTGAAGTAGGAAGTGATGTCATATTTCTGCCGACCAATCAGATTTTAGGAATTTAGGAATGACAGTTATAGAGCGGTGCATGAATGAGTCCTAAACCCGGAAATTAGTTTGCTTTTTAGCACTTCTGGTTCCCTCGTCTGGAAGTCAATGGGTTTTTAGTAGGGCTGTCACGAGATAACGCAAATTTGTTTAAACGTCACTAATTTGTTTCAAGCATTAACACAACTTGTGATTTGTAGGTTTTAGTAGGCTCAGTTTGAAAGCTAGAGTTTCATTATATGAAACTAGAAAACCTAAGGAATCCATTGGTACCAACCATGTCATACTAGCTTGTAGTGAAGGAGGTTAAATAACGCTCCAAAGTTAGGTTACATTTTGGCGAGGAAAAACTGTCAAATGTCAGTTTTAAGCAAAAACATGCAGTTTTTTTAACGCAGTATAAATGTGTTATTTTCTAAACAATTATGTGTTAGAATATTTCTGCATGTTGGCGTCCCTAAACAGTCTTGCAAATGCATTACTTGAGTATGACTAGAAATGAGCTCAATTGTATTCAGCAGGTGGGTTTTAAGGGGTTAAGTATGTAAAAGCTGAAGTAATATTCAACGAGAAGTGCACCCGGAGAGCGCAGACCTCCGCCAAGGTAGGTTTCATGTACATCGCTAAAAGAAATCTCGAAGCCGGATCATGACCTGGATCACCACCATAGTCGAATGGATTGTTCATTGTGCCACATCCCTCCAAAGAATTTCATTCAAATCCATTGCGGACTTTTGGAGTTATCGTCCAAACCAACAAACCAACAAACCAACGTCGGTGAAAACATAACCTCCTTCCTAGACCTTCGGTCATAGCGGAGATAATTAAGGGAACTTGGGATTATACCATTTTGCATTTTAACAATACAATAAAATAGGTGTTTACTTTTGGCCCTTGGATCCCCATTGAGTTCATGTTTTGGCCCTCCAAGGGAAAAACTCTCCGTTAAACAGAAAGCTGCTTACACGAACATCATTTCATAAAAATTATTGAAATAAAAGTCCAGTCGGGACGTCCAAAGGGGTCGAATCTGATGGGCCACGAGAAGGTTAACAAGATAGAAAATGAGTAAACAAAAACTCTGCCACAAAAATGACATGAATCACTTATATCACAATAACATGGGAACATATGGTTCAGGTTGGAGAATACCAAAGTTACAGTTTAAGAGCTTCAAAAAGCTGAGAAGGGAACATCATAGCTCATATGCAAGCTGTGACAAGCGGTTGCAAATAGACAATGAAATGCTTTCAACAAATCTTAATCTATAGATCCTCTATTTGTGAATATAAACCTCTGCAAAGACAGTTTGCCTCGTTTTACCAAAGAGCCAAAAGCATCAAACAGAACCATAAAACATCAGGCTTACTGTCGACGCACGGCGAGATAGAAATAATGATGTCTACATGCCGATGCACATCGATTATCACGTAGTTAATGCATGGGATTGATTCATTTCACTGCCACTCATGTGTGGGTTGTGGTTGAACCTACAGTTTTTGTCAGAGCTTTCAGACCTGCAAAACAGGAAGTCTATTAACATAATCGATACTACTCTGACATTTTCACTTTTCTTTGAGTGTGCAGAGCTAATTGGCTCGCTAAACCCTCGTCAAATTCAGCCTGCCACTACAGATCAGTGGGTTTCACACCACGGAGAGTCGTACTGCTTCAAGTGTTCTCCTTCACGTGTCCATACAAGTACAGACGGATAAATGACGACGCTTCCCTTCATCCTCCTTTCACCACGTCTTTCTGCGTTCCTATTTTAACCAGTTCAACTTGTTTTTGCAGCCCTGCTAGCAGATTGTTTGGTCCATCTGTCAGGCTTTTCAGTCCAACAGATTGCCATTAAATTTGCTGTGGATATTCACCGTCCCCAGAGGATGATTCCTGATTTTGGTGACCCCCCCTGACCTTCAGACCTCCAGGCCAACAGTTTCTACTTGTACACAAGAAGTATTAAAAACTAATGACCAGATTGGCGTAACATTCAGAGAATGACCTCTTTCCATTTTAAACAACACTCTAGTTATGAGCTGTCACAAACAGAAAAAGTTGTTTTGTTCATAACTTTTAGAGCAAGGCGAGTAAAGAGTCGGGACGTTCAAGGACACTTCTTGTTTTATATTTCATAAGGTATATTGAGTCAGTGTTTTTCAGGTTGTTGTGCTTCATTCATTATTATTCTTTTATATTAACCCCGAGACCCGCAATCCGACCGACTTAGAACTACTAGAAAAACTAGAAGAACAAAGGAATCCACTGGTAACAACCATGTTATACTGATTTGTCGGGAAGGAGGCTAAATAACGCTCCGAAGTTAGGTTAAATTTTGGCGAGGAAAAACTGGCATGGCCATTTACAAAGGGGTCCCTTGACCTCTGACTTCAATATATGTGGATGAAAATGGGTACCAAATTAATGTTCAGATTCCAAGCTTTCAGATGATGTACACCACTTCTATGTGACATCTACTGTTGAGCTGCTATCTCCCCCTAAAGACACCCTGTACCCCCTAAAAAAGACAAAAACGGGTCTATTGTGGGCTCTAGAGGGTTAAAGACACTTCAAGTTTTAATATGGAAACAATTATTTCTGCACATTGTGTTTGAAGTTCTGTTTATTTATCTATGATTTGATAATTTATGTTTTATGTACACAGAAAATCCCGACCTCAATGAGCTTATCCATTTTAATAAAGAAATCCACTACCTGCAGGACTCTTTCCGGCGTAGTCGACCGTATAGAAAGCAGGTGATTCTCTTAATCTGTGGCATTCACTAGAATTAAAATCTATTTAGGTGTCGCTTCGCCTCTCAACACGATTCGAGCATTACGAGCAAACAGAAGCGTAGTTTGGTCAGAACATGACATTTCCCAAAAATAGACACCAAGCGGTGACAAAATATTCCTTCGACCCCAAAATGATCCTGTAAGAACAGATTTTTAAATATCACTTCAAGGCAGGAGGGTGTGATTCAGAGGAGAGGTGAAGAACGGTGAGAAGAGAAAGAAAGCCTGGATTGGCCTCTCTCTCTCTCTCTCTGTCTCTCTCCATGCCCCTCTCTCTCTCTCCCTCTCTCTCTCTCTCTCTCTCTCTGTCCCTTTCTCTCTCTGTCTGTCTCTCTCTCTCTCTCTCAGTCTCTCTCTCTCCCTCTCTCTGTCTCTCTCTCTCTCTCAGTGTTCTGTCTCTCTCTCTCTCTCGTTCCCTCTCTCTCTCTCTCTGTCTCTCTCCCTCTCTCTCTCTCCCTCTCTCAGTCTCTCTCTCTCATACCCTCTCTCTCTCTCTCTGTCTCTCCCTCTCTCTCTCACCCTCCCTCTCAGTCTCTCCCTCTCCCTCTCTCAGTCT
>CAKALG010041020.1:0-16350 GCA_916700815.1 Helicolenus hilgendorfi | reverse complement strand
TATAGAATATCTTCTTTTTGATGTGGCGGTAAAGACGATAGATTCCGGGAAAAATGACCTCAATTTTGCCATCATGCCCCGAAGGTGATGATTGGCTTTCTTGGAAGCGGAGTGGTCTGGTAATGTTACCGTGCTGCAGTCACAATGGACTCCAGAGAAGCTGCTCAGGGGGAGTTTGTGAATTAGCCGAAGGAGATCAGCGAGTACAGCGTGCTTTGTCTCTTTACCGCTATTTCATATAGAGCCGGCGCGCATGGATTACCAGCAATCAATATTCAATTTAGCCTGTATTGCGTTCAGTGTGAGTTTGCTTACTCCTCAGTGTGTGAGCTGTTTGTCTGCATCCTCAGCTTGTGGTGGCTATTGGATTTTAAGTGCTTATATGGTAGGTGGAGGGCAAGATGAAGCTGAAGGATCAAACAGTTGGAACTGCGTCACTTTTTGTGTTTATGTAGGAACAATAGCTCTTGGTAAGATGCTGAAATATTACACTAAGCCCCCTTAAAATCTACTTCCTGTCCAAAAAGATTGAAACTCTTTTCCACTTTCTCCGAATCTACCCGAACCCGAATCAACACCTTCTGCACTGGTGTCTATTCCTTCAGCCATTTCAATCAGACATTTTCCAATGAAAGTGTTACTTTAACTCAGAGCTTTCAGAAACTTTCCACTTATGAGGTCGTGAATACGACATGAGAGGGCCGTTCATATGAGCTCAACTAGCGAACACGGTAAACATGACCACATTTGAAGTCACCATTGGTACAACCGAACGCTGAATAAGACAATTTTAGGAGACCAAAATGAGAACACACTGTGAAAGGGTTAAAGTTCTAAGACGAAAACACAGACAACTCCGAGACTGGACAATGCCGTGGTAGCGACCTGTCAATCACAAGGTAGCCCCGCCCTAAAGCATCCCCTGCTTTGCTGCAGCATGCACCCATTTTCTACCAACACTACTTCTGATTCCGTTTTGTTATTTCACTTTTTTTGTGTTATAATTCCTCTATTTTTGGTGCCAGCTTTGATCCAAGTGGTAACAACACAGAGCAGTATGACAAAGTACTACATAGACACTATGCATACAGTATATGAGACAGAGGTAGAGGGTGTTTTAGTCACATGGAGGATTTGGGGCCGAGCAGCAGAGACACCTAATGTCAGAGTGACAGGTGATAAAGATAAGCTTGTCAAGCTACTGGAGGCTCCCTCACTGCACCGGTGCACACACCTCACTTCTTGCTGACAGATACACGATGGAGCGGTGCATAGCCAGGAAAAAAAAAAAAAAAAAGGACCACTGTAATTTTCACCCTTTTTTTTTTTTTACTCGCTTCATCCCACCTTCCCTCCCTTGCAATTAGCAGATGAGTGCATTCACTTGTTCTATCTAATTTCAGGAAGAAAAGATAAAAAAAAGTAGTGCAGTTACACAGTCCATCGATGCAGCATTGTGCCCACGACTAATGAAGTCTCATGCCTATTGAAATCGGTGATGTGTGTGTTGCCATGGCGATGGCGAGACCGCCACAAAGATCTGCGTTCGTTTGCGGTTGCTTCCTTGGGTCTGGAAAAACAGCTGGTTTCTCTCAGTGCCGTGTAATGTAATAGAGTGTGACACTGAGGCTCTAAAATCTGTTTAATGTTTAAAAAAAATGGTTTTGCCAGGCAACATTAGACGAGAGCCTTCACTTAGTGTAGCACACATTTGCAATTAATTAAAGGTAGGGGTGTCAAACGATTAAAATATTTAATCACGATTAATCGCACGATTGTCCATGATTACACCTTTTTTTTTATCTGTTCAAAATGTACCTTAAAGGGAGATTTGGAGAGTATTTAATACTCTTAACAATATGGGAGTGGGCAAATATGCTGCTTAATGTAAATATATTTATTACTGGAAATCAATCACCAACACAAAACAATGACAAATGACAAAGAAACCCTCACTGACTTGCCCCAAACTGCATGTGATGATCATAAAGTGGGCATGTCTGTAAAGGGGAAACTCGTGGGTACCCATAGAACCCATTTACGTTCACATATCTGGAGGTCAGAGGTGAAGGAACCCCTTTGAAAATCGCCGTTTCATGCCGTTATTTAGCCTCTTTTTCGACAAGCTAGCATGACATGGTTGGTACCAATGGATTCTTTAGGTTTTTTACATTCATATAACGCCTGTATCTTTACTCTAGCTTTAAAACTGAGCCCGCTACAACCTCCGAACGATCGATTGCGTTAATATGTTAAAGAACGCGTTATTATCGCGTTAACTTTGACAATCATAAAAATTACTTTTATTGCCTGAAATGATGCTTACTACATTTAACCAGGCATGACTTGTAATGTGTGCTAGCACGGTTGTTTTCCTGTCTGATTTACTCACATATATGTATCTCTAGCTTCCATGCACTTGCGCTTCAAGGATGCTTTATGGAGGTATTGATTGCGGCCAGCTGATATACAGTGGTCATCGCTGGCTATCAGGAGAGAAAGGTCACTATCGTCCATCAGCTCCAGTCTGAGACACACAGCTGATACATCAGCGTAATATAAAACATGGCTCTGCCAGCACTGAGAAAGAGAAGAGCTATTGACTTAAATTGGTTGACGGGCTGGTTTCAGGCGTTATGTATGGGCGCTGTGGTATCAGAGTGGGAGGAGGAAAAATCAATACAGGTCAGTATGAAAGCTCCATATAGGTTCTAATATATTATGTCGAAAACGAATACAGCCACCAGCACTTCCTCTATGAATTTTTAAGATGTTTTTTTGCACATTTTTAAAAAGTTGCTGCCTGAACTAGATGGACTTTTTCACAACGTATCTATAATTAATGAGGGAACAAATAAATACAGAAAAGTACAAGTTTGAAATTATTGGTGTTTTTGTTTTGTTTTTCCTTTTGGTCAAGGCTGGATATAAAGCATCACTCTGGGCACGGAAAAATGTTTTTACTGCTGGAGGAAAATGGCAGAACTGTTATTGAAGCTTGGACTCCTTTGTACGAAAAAAAAAACCTTTTCATCAAGCAGATGCCCAGTCAAAAAAATTGAAACCGAAAATCCTTTCTTTGCTCGCTTGAATGTGATTACAGCCAAGGTACAGTGCTTCCTCGAGCATGAGGCACAGGCAGCACAAAGACAAAGAAAAGAGAAAAACGAACACACAAATTAAAGCGGTGACAGCTGCGGAGTTGCTGTTAGTGGATGTGTGCGTGTGGGAGGGAAGGGGATGGTGTGTAAATGAATTGCTGTATGCTTAATTAACACAAAATCCCTTTGTCTCCGGGCTCTGACCGGGGCAATTTGTGGGTGTTGAGCTGAAAATGCGGGGAAATGATTAATTAAGTAGCACCAAATGAAAACGAGTGGGGAAAATGGTGCCGTTTTGGCTTCGAGTAGTGGAAGCTTGGAGGCCTCCGTCAAGGAGAAGTTGGAGGAGAACTCCCTGAGTTGTGGGGCGAAGGAGGAAAGGAGTGATAGTGTACTCACCTCTAAATGACTGAGACCAAAGGCCAGGCTATAACAGCACTAATGACACTCTGGAAATTGCATTCATTGTGCCAGTAAATAAAAGCGGCAACAAGGTCAGTGTGTGCGAGGAGGAGGCAGAGATAGACTGCAGGCTCGCGGTACTGTACGTGGGGGGTTCCCATAAATCTAATTTTCTTTCAATTATGCACACACAAATTAAGGCAGGGGTGATAAAAACCCTGCGAGTTGAATTTGAAATGATGAGAGGACCATTAGGAGGTCCGTGTTATATGGTCTGTGGGGGATATGAAACCGCACGGTTATGAGCCAGCAAATAGACTCATCCCATTCGGAGTTCATTCAATGCGCCGCGGCTTCTCCGCGCCAGTCTATTTACAGCGTGTCAAACGCCTGAAGGCGCTTTGATTTCCCCTTGATGGGCCGGTTGGTCGCAGAGTGGATGTTAGAGAAGTTTGACAGATGCAAAGGGGAGATTGATGCGACTTCAAAGCTGCTTTGGAAGCTATTTATTGGAGTGGGAGGTAGCGCTAGTTAAACCAGCCATCTTTTGAAGTTGTGCAACGAGTAGAGGTGGACGACTGGAGGAGAGAAACAGGTGAGAGCAGTTGTGTAAAGGATAATTCTGGCTCATTACACCATGCAGCGCCAACTGAACATACTGTACTTTAAGTCAACAATAACTGCTTCGTTGTGTAATATCTATATGCAGCTCATGATTGCAGTGCCTCCGTAAAGGAACAGTGTGTTGCATTTAGGGGGATAAATTGGTATGAATGGAATATAATATTAATGGATATGTTTTTGTTAGTGTATAATCACCGGAAAATAAGAATGTTTTCGTTGGCTTAGAGTGAGCCGTTTATATCTACATACGTACATAGACTGTATATCAGAAGTGGACGTAGTCACCGTGACGTCACCCATTGGTTTGTGGACTACAGTTTTGAAGCCTCGATCCTTGGTTTTTGACTGTCACCATTTTTGTATTTGGCCGTCGACATCTTGGGTTTTTTGCAACCAGAAGTGACGCAAGAGGGCAGATCTAAGCACAACCGAACACTGAATAACGTTTCAGGTGAACTGAAAACACACTGTGAAAGGGTTAACGTTCTAAGAAGAAAACACGGACAACTCCAAGACCAGACAACGCCGTGGTAGCGACCGTTTTGAAGCCTTGAATTCGGCATTTTTGCAATTGGCCTGCCTTTTGGAACCAGAACGCTACATAAGACATTTTTAGGCAACCACAAAGGTTATAATGAACTTACATGAACTGAAAGCACACTGTGAAATAGGGCTGTGTATTGGCAAGAAAAGATATAATTTCTGTCAGTTATAATAACATTGCACTCACAAAACTAGTTGCTGAGATGTGGGAACAATCCAATAATGCTACAATGAAACTTTTTAGAGATCTGCACAAAATGCCTTGGAGAGTTCAACGTTATTATAGGCAATACATTTGATGGTCAAAAATATTAAAGTTATGCTTTAAAGCCCCTGAAACATTTTTGGTGGACCCCATTTCTCATTGGAAGAAGCTGAGAAAATATGCCTTCAGGGACTTAAAGTAGGCACGAATCAGTCTATCAATGTACCTGACTGCATTTTAATTACAATTGATTACATTATAAAGCTGTATGTTTAAATAGGTAAAGGACCAACCAATCATTCAACATGTGTTCACATCCACACAAAACACACACTAACCTTCCCATACAGCTGCTGCAGGTTGCCTGGCCAGATTGATCTGTGCGATCAGCCAAGATAGCCGGGAGTGCCGGCCACATCTATTCACTGAATAAGTGCTAGGACAAGCTGTTCTTTCAGGGGCCAGCCGGGCAACAATAGGCCCTCTAATAGCTCCAGTTTGTCTCCGTTAAGAACAACAGCCTCCCCCCTCTTTTTCCGCCGCATGCACACATACACACATACACACATACACACACCTTTACTTTACAACCCTTCGCCAGTCGCCGTGTTGACCGCATAACTCCTCAATCTCTTTGTTTGATCTATCTCTCAATTGCGGTGCCATTTTTCTCCTTTCTTCATTTTATCTCTGGCAGAATCGGGGGCCTAATTTACTCAACGAAACGCTGAATCCACGGAACAATTCTCTGGATGACCCTGACCTCTGACCTTCCTGTGTGGGAGGCACGTAAGTGGAGAATAAACGATTATTTCCATCATTACATTCGTGGAAACCAAAATTAAAGTAAGAGTGAAAGGAGAAAAAGTGAATTCTTGTTACAGCTGGATGTGTTACTATATGAAATATATTGCTTTAGTCACGCAAGTTTGACCACAAGATCATTTGTGTTCATGTGTGGTTTACCTCCATCTAGATACCAACAACATTTCATCAACCATGGCCAAAATAACCATTATTGCTGCTTTGTAGATATCTTGGAAGTCCCATATACGTCGGAAAACCAAACACCATCGTGTCTAGGTTCATAACATCATCAGGCATTTCACGGAGCTGTACTTACTGTCTCTAGCTAGCCACATGTTTGCTGAATTAATCTGGTTTACTACAGAACCCAAAATAAACTGAATTTGCTGTGATTTAATTGCAATAAATGGAGCAAAAGAATGCCGGCTTTGTACGTAAAACAACAAGTAAATAACTTTTAAAATGCTTGTTTTCTGAATGGAGTTCCGATTGATCAGTGCCAGGCTATGCTAACATTGTAGCTGCTCCATCAACACTCAACGTAAGGTTATCTAGGCATAAATACTGCAGCGACGTTGTTGTTTATACTATAGACAGTCTGTGGTTTATAAACATAGCATCTATTCACCTCTTTGCATTAATTTTTATATGTAATCGTGCCGCGGGAAGTTCGCTTCGTATTTGGTGTGAACGTATATGCTGATGACATGTCAGTATTGTGTTACAGCTTGTTGGTGCCCAACAAGGGATAACAAAACCCAATTAGTGCTGGTTTACGGTTTCAGTTTATCATGCATTGCTTGGATTATCTTACAGACAGAGTGTTCTTCTTGGAAACAACTTCTATGACTTCAAAGATAATAGCTGATTCTTATATTTGTATGTCTATATTTTCACAGCAGTCTGTGAAAGCATAACATAGCGGTAGCGTCCCTGGGAAGAATTGTGAGTAGTAAAAGGTTAACACCTGCAGAAAATCTTGTTTTTGCTGACCTCTAGTGGTTGAAGATTTCTAGAGTGATGCCAGAGAAACATTACATCTCAGCTTGATGTTAAGTTACTCTTAATAAGCATAAAAAAACCACTTGCATTTACTACCTTGAGTGCTGCAATTTTACTGGATTATCTATTTCTAATGCCATTATTCAGAAAGTGCTGCCGCCTCATTGAATTTGTATGTATGCGGCATTCTGGCTAATAGTTCATATCACACAAGTGATACATAAACAAATTCAAATTGGATTCACAATGAGCTGTTGACGTGCACCATTAAAGGCCATCGCACACACAAATATTCCTCTATGCATGAATAAACTGACTATGAATGGATATTACAGTTGACAACAGAGCACGGAAAGGCCATAAAACCCAACTCTTATTACGATTAAGTGCATACACCCCTCAGTATTCATATCAGCATATTTTTAAGTTCTGTTAACAATGGGCATGTGGACTCACAAAGGCTTGAGTCTCCACTCTGGGCCACTGGGATGCCTAACTGGATTACTGCAGACAGGATATGACATTTCCATGCTGCAGCTCTCACAAACAGAATAACTGAGTATCACATATGGCGGAAACACACTAATTGACAGAAGATGCCGTCTATTTTTTTTTACTCCTGACACTGCAGAGATTCTCAAGGAGATTGTTTTCGCTGTGGTGTGAAGTAGGCTAAAAGTAGGACGCAGCGGGCATGATGAGCAGAGGAGGGAAAAATAGACAAACAAACCAATTACATGATCCACTTGTACAGAAGAGGTAAGAAGAAGTACCATCTACTAACCATCATTACCCACCTTTGTTGTGCGTCCTTTTTCTGGTACATTTAATGATTTATTCCAAATACGACCTGTTTGTTTGACCTTTCCTATCTCTTTTTCATTGACGCGTTTTTGTCTTTTTTTAGGGAGGGAGGGTCATTTCCATGCTTTATTATGTCTCATGAGCTGTTGCAGCAATTATTGGGTTGATATCATTTGTTACACAGATTTGGTGCTAAATCTAACCATTTTTTAACACTTGAGAATTAATAAAAATGATCAATAATCCCTCCAAAATGCCACATTAAGACACCGAGACCTTGAGGAACACCATAGAATAAGCCCTGCTGGGATTTGGTATCAAAAACTTTTGACATTTGACATTTCTGCAATTATCAAGTCTGTGTGTTTAGTTTTGACAGAGTTATGAGTTATTTTTTTATGCAAATTGCATCAATCGGGCACCAACTGTGAAACAAGTCACATTTTGACGTATAAAAACGAGCGTTTCACACGTGTACTACAGTGTTTCAACATAATTACAACATCGGAAACATTTATTTAGATGCTGCCTGTTTACTCATGGATTACAGATATGAGTGTCTTTAATGGTATAGGCCTTGCCTTTTAGATCTTTTGATCTACTGGAGAAAAAAAAAAATCAATGTCTCCATAAGCTGCTGTGCATTATTGGCTGAGCTCAGACTGGCTTCATCCCCTTTTAACTCCCTCAGTCGATATGCTAACGAAAACACAACCCTCGAGCTCGGGTGTCAATCACGTTTGCACAAGCATGGATCCGCACGAGGCCATTTCCCCCCGGGGATAATTTGGGCTCTCCCATCACTATTCCAGTTGTTGACTCTGGATGCAACACTGGGTTGTCATTACCTCACCAGTGCAGCTCTCACCTGCCTCTTCCCCTCCATATACCTGCATATAGAGCCTGGCTAAGTGGCCACTTGGCGCTTATTCCTCTGACAATGTTGTGTTTATGGGTACATCCGTTATTTTCTGCACTTCTGAAATGCAGCTATCGGCCCTGTGGGCCAAGAGATGCCTGACTGGCACTATAGCATTACGACTTCAACATACATGTCTATACAAACACACACTCACACATTATTAAAGTACTATAATGATGGTGTAGCCTGGTATCCACCCAATGTGCACATTTACAATGACCTGTTTTAAAAGCATAATACAGGGGTAACAATTTGATATACTGCATTATATTGCGATAACTGTAGCCTGAGACCCTTAAAATGTCAAATTTTAAGTATAAGTTTGCCAAGTTTAACAACTTTTTGCTTGTTGAGGCCCTCAAAAAGGCAATTCTTTTGGTGGAAAAAGAAGAATAATTCCTACAGTTTCAATAGGGCCTTCGCAAATCATATCCCGATTGCAATATCAGTCCAAATAATCACAATTATTCAAAATCCTGCAGCCCTAAACTGCACCAATACAAGTTTAACAAAAAGCAGGCTTGTATATGAAACCTCCGCAAGTTGATTTTCATGAAATGAAATGGCTTAAAAGATGGAAATCCATCTAAAAATGTCCTTATTCTACGCTTCGGGAAACAGAAACGTAAAGCAAGCTACATGCAATTTGTAGTTAATGGACTAAAACATGTATAACTGCTGGCTTGTCCCTTTAAACAGAATGAGCACACACACAGACTGGAGTGCATCTACTGCTGTACGTGGTGCCGGTTCATTTGATAGAGGAAAAAGCGAGAGCACGGACACAAACACAGCCCGGCAAAGGGTGAGCGTGGATACTAGTGCTCTCACCTTGCCTTTTACTGGGAGTAATCAGTGGCTTGGTAAAGCAAGCATCACCCACTGAATCCTTCTATTTTAAATAACAGCGGCGAGGCCACTGGAGCAGTTAAGTGTGTCGGAGAAGGCCAGCGAAAGAAAGCTCAGAATATTTTAATGGATCCCACGCATCTCCACATGGAGTTTTAGCCCATTCCAGCTGAGAGATGCCGATGTGCTTTTTCTTCTGTAGAATAAAGAGATGCTGGAGCTCGGTGATCCTCAAAGCTATATAGCGGCTGAGCACATGTGGGCACAGCTGGCATTTCACCTCATTTCTGCTGCATAAACCTGTCAATAACACACACTTCCTCTGTGTCAAACAAGCAAAAACAACATTACAAAAAATGTAATGGCTCGAGGGGAGATGGTGAAACGGCAATCTAACCGGCAGGCTTCCCTCTCACCCGGCCTATTGAGAGCCCATTACATTGTAATCCTGAATGTGGGTTCTGACATCTCCGCTACCAGCATACGTGGGTGGAAAGGAACAAGTGAACAAAGGACAATGCGGCTTGTAATCCCGTTAAAGGATTAAGGGGCTCGGGCATACACGTGCGCATGCACACACAAAAGACGTCGACGTTTTGTTTGGGAGCATCCCTCTGACTTACACTTGTTCATTAACCCCTACACTCGGGCTTAATGCTATTACACGAGTGACCCTAAACTCCTGCAACCTTAAATCGACCTCCATTCTCAACCTGAGCACAGAGCAGACGCTTTACAGAGAGCTGACCGAGGAAGCACTTTTTCTGAAGGGCTTTTCTCATCTCGTACATGACTCATGTCCAAAAGGATAAAACTACAAGAAAGCTCTTATTTTCTCACAAGCTGAACCACACAAGCAGCACAAACACAGCGATTCTTACACTGGCTACACACTTGACTTATGGATGATCTGTTTTCAAAGCATTTAAAGGGATAGTTTGGGTGTTTTGAAGTGGGGTTACATGAGCTACTTATCCATAGTCCATTACTTGGAGAAACAGACAGGAGTATCGGCAAGGGAGCAAAGCGATGTACTGCTGTGGACACTTCAAAAAATCTACATCAGTTTGTGTTATTGTGCGACTTCGGTGAATCCGAACTAACCCTTTTAAAACACCAAAGTCTTTTCAAAATAAAAGTACATATTACATATTACATATTACATATACAGATTTTGTGCTGACCATCACACATTTTTTTTTAAAATTTGTGTCTATGTACACGAATCAATAGATTAAATTATATGAATATTTCACAAACTGCTGCACGACTGGGCTTGAAGGCGACGAGATAAAGCGGTGAAAATATTCTAAATATAACATACACTTAAATGGATATTGATTTTTTTTAGGTGACCCTTTCTTTTAGGTGTTTAAAATATGTTTTTCTGCCATCCCTTTCCACAGCACTGTATTACTTTGCTCCCGTGCTGGTACTCCTGTCTGCTTCTCCAAACCGGGGGCGTCCCGACCGTCATCTAATGTAGGTAATCCACTGACTTTGGATAAGTACTTCATACAAGCCCACTTCAAAACACCCGAACTATCCCTTTAATCAAATTCGTAGCGGATTATTACACCAAAAGCAAACAGATAATATGCAGAGACTTTTGTTCTCACAGAAACAAACGAATGCAAACGAGACAGCTTCCCTGCTGAAGAGCGTTAAGCCACTTTGCTCGCGTTATGGTCACATTGATTGTCACGATGTCACGGATGCCATGAACAAAAACCAGGTGGGATCGATACCTTAATCCGCACGCTGCTTTCCTGTGGTGCTAATGATCGACTTGATGTAAATGACAGAGCAGAAGGGAACTCCTGACGCCTAAGGCGACAAAAAAAAAGGAACCTTTGGAAGGTGCTGTTTTGACGAGAGGAGCGTAGAGTGGCTTGTGACATTGCCGGGGGCGGCACTTCTGAAACTTCCACTTGAACTCCGGCTCCCATCAGGGCCAACACGTAGGATTCAGTTTAGCTGTTCCTAAAGATTTCCCGTTTTCCAAAGATGTTTAGATCACGCCTGCTCGTGTTATACCTCCAAGCTATGCGCTGAAGCTCTTTGTTGGGTTTGTAAATGCAGACGGAAGTCAGATTTTCACTTATTTATGATCTTGACATGTTAAAGAAGGCAGCTTATCGATGCAGCCAAGAGCAGAACAAACTATGAATTATTAAAAGGCTATTTAGCCTCCTTGATTTTGCTTCACTAGTTACTGCGCTGAGTATTCAGGTCAGTGCAGTCATCCTGAGGTTTTGGCTCATCATCTTGACTTCTTTTGAGGTCAGATTGTTTTGAAGAAACTTCTTTTCATCTCATCGGTTGTTGTTTTCTTTCCTTTTTATGATTCTAATTTGTAAAAATAACACAAGACGCTGACAATTTCTAGAAGAACCAACACAACATGATTGACTAAAATACTCAAAGTCATCAAGCGTATGCTGAAAAATGTAAAAGTTCCAGCAATAAACCATAAACATGCCAACCTTTGGTATAATCCAACCAACAACAGCAGCACAGTTAAGCAATGCTTAGTAGCGACTCAGGTTTGTTTGTCTTACCTGATGATGTCAGCAGAAATGGAGCATCGCCATTGGCCAACAGAAGACATGTGAGAAGATGCGTAGAGGAGATCCCATTGGTCACACGGAGAGCATAGAGGGTAAAAAGAGAGAAAAGAGAAGATCATTAGTAAAAGACGTTTTGTAGATGTCATGTCAAACAAACGTCCCAGTATTCAAATAACTTCTTTAATAATATAATAAAAAAGGTATAATCACTCGGAAAATAGTGGAGAAAAAACTTGGTTAAAGTCATAAATTGACCAGAAAAAAAACTTAGTGTGGAGTACAAAACCATGGTCGTGAAAAATAGTGGTGTATTTTTGTTTAGGAACCACATGTCTTCATTTTGCAAGGTTGGATCAACCTCATCACACATATGCCACCTTTACACACTGTGGTAACAAGTTAATCAATGCTTGCAGAGCATTATTCTGAGAGAAATTATATGAAATTGTAGAGTTGACAAGTTCAGCCAAGAGCTGATAGCTCTCTTGTGTTTCCTCCACCAAAGTAGGAAGGCAAAATTTGGAAAAAAAAATGACCAAATATGTAAATAAAATAATATATTTTGTAATATATTCTGTAGTTAAGTAGTAAAAAAGCAAAAGTCTTTGTTAGTATATAAGCATTAAAGTCCAGGCAACTGTGGAGCAAATCATATACCACAGTAAAGTGAGTAGAACGGTGTTGTTGCCAACTGTCACTGACATTTCCCATTTCCCTCCATTGAAATAGAACATTCAGTTTACCGTCTACTGAAATGTAAATGCATCATTAAAGCTGCCTAAATGTCAGCGAATGACAATGGAAACAGTAAGTCGGGTAATTTCATAGAGATCTGGCTGCACGCTCACACCACTACGATAAAACAAAGTTCAGTTCAATGTTCCAGAGAAACATTACATTAGTCGTCTGCAGAGGCCATTTCAAATTCACCGACACTGGAGTGTGTCCAACTTGTGTCTCCTCTTACAAATCAGAGCCTCCTGTTTACTTATTTAATACAGAGTTTCCTGATATACTGATAGAAAAGTCCTCCATACATGTGATTCTGTTTCCACTCTGAGTGCTTAAAGACATTATAAAACTGATATTTGTCCTTAAGTCTTTTGATATGACGTGACTTTCCCAAAAACGTTCAGTGTTTTTGAAAAGAATTGGGCAGTTTTAAAATAACATTTCCTGCGAATTATCCCGCCGAGGCCTCGCGGCACGGCTCTTTTTCATTTCCATCACCATTATTTCACTGAGCTGTGCTTAAGTGTTCTCAAAACGACATCAATCATGGGACAAATTCAACTTTCCAATAACCTCAAAGCAGACGCCGACGTCGAACACGGACTCTTGAGGGACGGACGTTATTACATCGTGTCGTCTGGGTCGGGAACGGGACGGGTAAAATCAAGCCTCGGGGCCGGAGGGGAGTCAGGATGAATTTATACAGGTTGCTTTATATGCCACAGATGTCTCAGAGCAGGGCCATGATGTCTGATTATCTCCTCAACATAAATCCAGGGAATCAGTTCAACACAGGCCTGTTTTCTGATCTGGTGCTGCTTCAGTGGAAGTATATTATTTAAATATTAAAAGTGTTAAGTTTGGTTCTCCACTTGTTAGCGTGGGTTTTCTCCAGGTGCTCAGGTTTCCCCCCAAAGCCCAAAGACATGCAGGTTAGGTTACCCCGAATGGGATAAGCTGTTACAGGTAATGGATGGATGGACCTCTACATGTACAATGCTGGAAAGCCGTGTGAAGGACTTGAGCTCAATATGGTGATGTGTAAAATTATGCACATATGAAATGAGTCTTATTAAGAGAATATCGTCCTGCTCTCCTGCCTCCTCTTCTCGTCTCATTTAGCTTTTCTCTGCAACCCCTGGATGTCTTTGTTCAAATCCACACATGTGTCAAAATAATTCAACCTCAGAGACGGTAAGTTCTTAAACACCCAAAAGGGGAATTAGCTTTATAACTATATTAAGTTTAAAAGGTCACCCAAGTTCATTACATTAGAAAAAAAAACAGTTACATCACAATACAGTTGATATAGTACTTTTTGGACTTCTCGGCAATGTTGGAATATAAACTGATCATTTTGACTGGGCACTTGCTCAAGAAGATCATGTGATATGACAGCTGCTAATGGGACCTTGCAGTGAGACTTGTTTTGTCTCAAAATCTATATAAATGTTGCCAACTGGACCAAATTGAAATTGAAATTCAGGATACAGAAGGGAATTCATTCATCTGACCTGCTTCTCTTTGTTTTCTAACCCTGTTAAAAGTACAACAAGTAAGAAATTGGTGCTGCATGTGCTTAAGAGGAGATGTAAACTTCGGTGCTTGAAGGTTCAGGAGCATCTACAAAGTAGGTACTTTCACTTTTAAATGCATCAAAATAAGACTTGAAGGCAGGGTGGGCGATCTTGAAATACCAGCAGGAGTACAAAAGATTTTTAAAAATGTTCAAGCCGAAAAAACGAGCCAAGTGCTGCTGACTATTTTACAATAAAAGTAGCCAGCAGCACCAGCTCTAAAAGTCGCTAAAGCTGCTGCAGGGTGCGCACACAGCTCCCTGAAAGTCAAAGCCAAAACATCTGGATCGCCCCCCCGGCAGGTGGCTGTTAGTTTAGGAAGCGCTTGACTTGAAATGCAGCAGAGTTTGAGCGGAGCACGCATTTTAAACGTCAATATCGCTGTCGGCCCTGTTCATTAAATTGTGGGAAGCCAAAATTGTGACTAGCATTCGATTCATTGGTCATGGACCCCAGGAATAGGAGCTGGTTACAACTGATGGGGATCCAAATTGACAATATGAGTGTTTCTAGTGGGGTTAAAGGTGTACAAGAGAACTAATGAAAAAGCAGAAAAGGAATGACTTCCCTCTCTCAGCTAAAGACTGGCCTACTCTCAGTGACAGCTGGAGTCCTGACCGGGACACCGCCAGCTCCTACTTACTGCTGTGATACTTCATTGCTCGTCACCCAGAGAAAACCCAAGAATTGTGTCAAATACAAAAAAAAAAAATGATGCTTCCTTTCACTATTGACTCCACTTCTTGACAGGATAAAGCCGAGGATGTAAGCCCCACTTCAAAGTGCGGTGTAAGGGGTGCGAGCTTTACATTCAGCTAATCTGACCTGTGGGCACCGCTTTAGCCACTAGCTCTAATGTTAATCCTCCGACTGTGCTGCTCTTCTATCTGGCTCCCGCTCTGCACTCCACAGATCCTGGTGTCAAAGGGATGCTGAACCCCGGAGACACTCTAAGTCGGCTTGTTGTTGTCTGAAAACAAAGTCAAACACGTACCCGCTTGTCTCTTGGAGATAAAATCAGGGTAACAATTCGCCACGGAGCATTTATTTTTAAGATAGATTGCCCTGGAGATGTGTAGGTTTAATCGTTGAGTGTTGGAAGGCAGCCCTGGGACGCCACATGGAGAACGTCTGGCTGGGATGACCTTACAGCCTCTACTTTCTGCACATCAAGAATTGATTTCTAATAAGCTTCCTATCCGCCTCAAATGGGTTATTTCTTCTCTTTACATTGCAACAAAAAAGACACTCACAGTGTGGTCAGAGTCCGGAGCAAAACAGTTAATGTCGGACCTTAAAGGTGCTTTTTGGTCGCAGTAAACGAGTGCCGAATGACCCCTCGGCTTCACTTTTCGGTCGCAGTAATCACATGCTTAATATTGCGAATTATACAAAAACACTTAGTTAGGTTGAGGAAAAAAAATAACATGATTGGGCTTAAAATGACTACGTTTGTACCGTGAAAATGTGACTTTACCATGTGAAGAGTGTCCACCTCATCTATCTTCTGGCCAAAACTATTACTTTAAGGATGATAAACTGTTCCTTGAATCCATTCATTCATTCATTTATTAATAACCTGCATGTCTTTGGACTGTTGGGGGAAACCGGAGCACCCGGAGTAAACCCACGCTAACACAGGGAGAATGTGCAAACTCCACACAGAAGGGCCCCAAGCCAGATTTCGAACCCTCTTGTGTAAGGCGACAGTGCTAACTACTGCACCAACAATATATATATTTTTTAAATATGCCTAAAAAAAGTCTCCATCATAATAGCAAATTACAAACCAGCTAGTCCACTGATGTACACGGAAACCCCCATGCAGTGATGCTGACATGTTCCAACAGTCTATTCGTGCGTAATCCCTCAAGTGTCATAGATGATACATGTAAGCTCTGCTCACCAACTCCGTTGTATAGCTGCTGGCTTCATGAAAGTGTTATCACTTCAAAGCGGCTTTAAGGCCTGATGCTCCGCTGTATCATTTCCAGCACTTTAAATGACCCCAATTCCTGAAGAGTTTGGGTTCTTTAATGTACTGTAAATGCCTAGAGTCATAGTAGTTATGATCCTCTCATCTCCCTCTGTTGCCCGGATACAAACACACACACACACACACACACACACACACACCATGCTAATGTGGCCTGGCATTTGCTGCAAACATTCATCCACATTCACAGTGAACGATGTGGCTGCCGTGACAACC
>CAKALG010041018.1:0-13817 GCA_916700815.1 Helicolenus hilgendorfi | reverse complement strand
CTAGAGACCTAGAGCATTCAGAGGATGGATGGATCAAACTAGAGACCTAGAGCATTCAGAGGATGGATGGATCAGACTAGAGACCTAGAGCATTCAGAGGATGGATGGATCAGACTAGAGACCTAGAGCATTCAGAGGATTGATGGCTTTCTCTAAGAAGATTGACAATAAGGGGGTTTCTGAGCAGAAAAGACATGCTCGCCATCTAATTGCTGAAAAATGCAATTCTTGCAAAAATGTCAAAGGTTTTTGATCCCAAATCCCAGCATGGCTTTTTCTATGGTGTTGCTCAAGGTGTTGGTGTCCTAATGTGGTATTTTGGAGGGATTATTGATCATTTTTTTTATCTTGAGTGGTAAAAAATGGTTAAATTTAGCACCAAATCTGTGTAACAAATGGGATCAACCCCAAAAATAGCTGCAACAACTTATGAGACATAATGAGAGCATGGGGATGGCCATCATATACTTCCATCATTCTAAGCCTATATACACTTTTACAATTTATGTTAAATAATCAATTCACTCATTCATTAATGTTTATTTCTGATTTAAGACTAGAACAACTTAACACTCAGTGCTGAGCTGCTTCTCAAATTAATCTTCAGGTTCCCAGCTTTCAGATTATGTACACCAGTATGTCACTATGTGACATCTACTGTTGACCTCCTATCTCCCCCAAAGACCCCCTGTACTCCTGTCCAAAATAAATCCAAAAGCAAATTGCAACTGAAAAAAGTGAAATCTCAAAAACTCATCAGATCCTCTCAATCTCACGTAGGTGACCTTTTTTTGGATTCAAAATGGGTAAATTTTGCAGAAAGGCAACAAGTTTACATGCATGAATAATACATGCACACGCAGCACCCTGTAAAACATGAACTAGCCGTGTTATGTGCCAAGAATCACTCCAGACATTCTCATTGTATTCTACGTTTGCAGAAGCGCAGCCGCCAAGGTCAAGCTGGTGGTTTTGAGGCGGCAGCCCAGCTGAGGTTATCTAATTCCCCCGTGGTCGTCTAAGCTGGCAGGTTTACCCTTATTGGCTCTTCTGAATGGCAGACGTGCCTTTTTCCACTGGCTGTCCTTCCTGTGCTCCGTCTGTATCTGCCTTTCCCAGCCCAACGCCCTATCTCTCCATCACATATCTACTCCTCATCTATCTCCAAGCCATTTCCTGTCTGTGCCCGCCCTCTGTACCGTCTCTTTGCCCTATAGGGGACGCTTTCACATCCAGCAAATCCATCGGTCGTCTTTCTCCCTCTCTCTTCTAATCCTCCACTCTTTTTCCTCCTCCGCAACTTAAACAACAAATCCTCTGCAGCCCCCTCTGGTTCTCACAGTCGTTACATTCGTTCCGAGTCCCGATTGTCGTCGATGTGTTGAAATTGCACCTTAAACGTCGCTGTCACTTCAGAGAGCCGTAATTATCTCAGCGAACTAATCATCCGTCCAGATATGAGGATCAGACTCTCACCGAGTCAAAGCCTGTCAGTCAACTGTACAGCAGGCCACCCAAAGGGTTTCTCAATGAAGCGAAGTGTGTTACAGCAGAGACAAATAAATGATCTGGGCCATTGATGCGTTATGCATGGGGGGCTTTGCTGTGTCTTCTACTTGATGCACCTGTCTCAATAAAAATCACAGTGACAAGAGTGATCACAATGGTTACGTTTCACCAGCAGCTTTGACAGGTCTCTCATATTTGGATTCTCCAGCATGCTCCGCCTCCGCTGAGAATCAGAAATCTATCGAGGGGGACTGAAGTAAGTGAGCAGTCGCCTTCCATCTCTTTTATCCCGTCCCTTCTTCTACTTCTTCCTCTCCACCCAGCAGGTTTCATTGGGTTTAAGATCACACTGTCATCATTCTCTCTGTAGTCTGGATGTTATCCTCACTTCGCTGATGGCTGTCACGGGAGACGAGGCGACGGTCGCTCTATATTACCATATGTCCTTCAGTCAGCATCCCTCACCGTTCCATCATCATAGGGTGCTGTCAGTGGCTTCGCTGTTGCTCGCTGACTGGGTTAAAAGACTTGTGTCTGACTTGCCACACGAGGAGCTTGATGGTGCAGAGTCGAGATGACACGGCGAAAAGTGAAAAATTGTAGGTGAGGAAAGAGAGTGATTGCTTTTTTTTTTTTTAACTGCGGTTGATTAAAAGTGGCAGAAGAGTTGGGTTAGAGGGCAGAGCGGCGGAGGGAAAAAGTGAAAGAAGGGACAAGGTGAACGGAGACGGCAGAGGATGGTTCACTGTCAGATATGATAAAGTGGAAGTAATGTTGTCAGGAAGAGGGAACGGCCTCAGGGGATGTTCTCCATATTGAACAGATTCACTAAGCCTTCGCCTGTTCAGGAGCCACAGAGGCCGTGCATTAGCTTCCTCACAGTGCTAAGCTTACATTTTTGTACAAAGCTCCTTTGCTGCAGTATAAACTGCTACATCAAAGAGGCATAGTTTGCAATCAGTCATGAGATAAGCGTCAATGGTACAAATATGTCTCTTGAATAAACTATTGGCTGGGTGGTGCTAGCTCAATTTGCGTACTCCTGTACTTACACTTGCTATTTTGAGTGCATAAGTGCGTTCAAGCTGATGAGTATGTGCAAAACGCAATGCACTATGACTACCCGGATGATGTACTCAATAGCGGTCAAAAGTTGAGTGTGAACACTGGATACTTCCCACCCTCAAAGGTAGCAATCTTGGCTACGTAGCAGAAGGGGAGGTTCCAGCAGCAGTTGCTTCAATGAACACCGCACTATACAAATGTAAATTAAACTCTTCCACCTCCTGAGGGCGTAGGCGCCTTCGGCCGACATTACTTTTTTCAGAGGCTGTAGCAGGCAAACCTAAGCCATCCATTGCTACCAACCATGTCATGCTAGCATGTCAGGAACGCTAAATAACGCTACAAAGTTACGCTAAATTTTGCGGAGAAAAAAACTCATGAAACTTTACAACCAAAAACTAGAGAACTAGAGCATTCAGAGGATTGGATGGCTTTCCTAGCTAGATTGACAATAAGGGGGTTTCTGAGCAGTTTACACAACACAAGTGCTCACCATCCAATCACCAAAAAAATGCAATTCTTGCAGAAACGTTTTTGAAACAAAATCACAGAATGGCTTTTTCTATATATATTTATATAAAATATATATATTTTCTATGTCTGGTGTCTTAATGTGGTATTTTGGAGGGATTATTGATCATTTCTTATCAATTCTCGAGTGTTAAAAAATGGTTACATTTAACACCAAATCTGTGTAACAAATGGGATTAACCCCAAAAATGGCTGCAACAACTTATGAGACATAAGTGAGCATGGGAATGACCACCATATACTTCTATCATAATGTTCTAAGCCCTTCGAGAGGCCTTATGTGCCACGAGGCACGAAGAAAATAGATAACAGGTAACAGTGGCTGGCTAATGCTGCACGTTCCCAACTTGCAAGGGTCTTACTAGTTAGCCCACCAGCTAAAATAGTTCGCCAACTGTCCCTGCAAAACGTCACTATGTCATCAAGCTTCTAGAACCCCCTATTTCACAGTGATGTGTGGATGAATTTCACAGAACCACCTTCTAGTGTGACAGGCCTTTACTTATTGAACTGAATATTTAATCAATATTATATGTCATGTACCTAACATTAGTATTTTACTTCAACAGAGTGCTCCAGAGATGACGTATTTTTGTAGGCCAACCCGGAAGTTAGCATCGCCCTGGCTCCATCGACAAAAAGCCAATGGGATTTTTCCATTGGGGTTTGGATTATTGCAGAAAATAAATTCTGTGGCAAACACACGTTTATGATATTTACACGTTTTGCTCAGCAAGATCATCTCCACAAATGACCAATTTCATGATTTTTGAAGTTTGAATGCAATCGCCATAAATAAGACGTGTTAAGCTCTATGTCTCCATATTTTAATTTCACTATTGCTACTTCTGTCTATTCCCTTTCATTTCTTTTTGACATCCAAGGATAGAGGGTGTCAAGCCCTTTGAGCCAAATCTATGATTTTGGGCTGCAGTGTATAAATAACATTGACTTGAATTACCCAAACTTTTCCCTCTTTGGCCCTTTGTGTAAGATTCCACAACTTTTCTTTGACTTTCCGTAAAGTAAACCCAATTGCTTCCTATGACCTTTCAATGTCGTCTTTGAGCTTTACCTGGCTACGAGACAAACTTTGCCTTTGCTGGAAAATGAAGTTGAAAAGCTTACAAAGTTGAAAGGAGGGCCCAGTTAAAACAGCAGAGCAGAAATGGCTGAAAATTCACCATCCAATTCAATGGATGTCTGAAAAAGGTTGGCAAACTCATTCTGGCACATCCTTTTAAAGTGAGCAGCACAGAAACTTCCCTGATGTTGCACCAGCTCCCCAGAGAATTAATCCAATTTCCCTGTTTTCTAAATGCCTCACATTTGCCTCTGAAGTCCAAAGGTACTCCAGGAAATTGTTTGTATTTTGCCATGTGGTTGTTGCAACTCTAAAATACCAATTTACTCACAGTCTTACCCATATTTACTTTATGTTCTATAAATATACAGTAGAGACCACTGTATTTCCTACAAGATCAAGATGCTGTTATGTCTAACCCTCTAGGTACTATATGCAAGCTAAAGCCTAATCCCCTGCACCTTCACTGTGCAGCAGTCTGTGCTGCCGATTACCCACTTACAAAAGGATTACGCCCCCTAAAACCACCTCCAGATTCATAATGCAGCTGAGTGCAGCAATTCTAATTTGCGGCTGTAATAATGAAATCCTTTATCTACTTCACATCACTTCATTCAAGTGTGGGTTAATAGGCTTATAGACAAAGCCAGGGGTTACCAGGTGTGAGTACTGATAGTCTGGATTTACCTCCTGCCTTACAAGCAGGTCAAGCATCGCCGTCTTTGAAGCTGAAGTGGGAAAAAGTCCTACGTGGCACTACGTTAGGCGGATTTATGTCTGCAATAGCTGCTAGTTACCTGCCCGTGGTTCCACTGTTCGGTTGCCATTTTGGTCCATGAAGATAAATCTTCCTCCAGTGAAGTCGGAGCCGTAGTCAGACAGGTAGAGGAGGGAGGTGTAGTCGAAGGAGCCGTAAGTCACCTGACAGATAGTGAGAGAGGAAGGCAGTATCCTGCATTACTCTAAAATGTTGGCGTTTAGCAGGTATAATATTTACCATGTTCACCATCTTAGCTTAGCTCGTTAGCATGCTAACATCTGCTAATTCACACTAAATACGAAGTACAGCCAAGGAGGATAGGGTTGTCGTGGGGTTTTGCTACAGTCAACAGTCAGGATATCTCAATCTTACCTGCACCAAATTTGAAAGTACAACACTGAATTGCTTTCCTCAAGTACCCATTTAAATTAATTTGGCTCCTGTCAATTGTGCGCACACAGCTACACTGCTGTGAAACACATTCACTTCTGACAGCTTTTAGTTCTCCAAATGTATTCTGTGAAATGTTACCACCAGCACCGATTTCAAAAGCTCCAAAAAGTTTTTGCAGTGCTGCATCGTGATCACTTCACACAGCATGTCCCTGAACATGTGATTCTTCTGACTCTAAGGGTGCTTCGTGAGGACAATGTGCAGCACGATCTGTTTGACCTCGCAGAGCCTACAATGCTCGGCTGTTCCTGGCACTGCAGTATCTCAGCCATGAGTGGCCACTGTGCCAGACATTGGAAAGAGTAATGTTCGGTCTTCTCACTCGCTGCTGAGTCCCCACCTGAACTGCTCTCCTCATACGACCTCTGGGACTGATTAAATATAGGAGAGTCTTTCATTGAACGGTGCAGCTATTTATGCAGCTAAATGGATTGTAGTCTTAAGGCGGGCCTGCAAATCTGGGGTCCCGCCTTGAGATGAAGCGAAAATTCATTCATGCAAAATGAACTGTGCTGTGGGCTGTTTGTGCTGCACGAGTTACAACAGCACTGATAAGAGATGCTCGGGTCCACGAGAGCCAACTGAGCTCAAACATGCAGTGTGTAGCCTTAATGAAACATCAAAGAGGGAGTTGACAAGGTACCAGGAGTGGTTGTCTTTTCAAAGAGTCAAATGGTAATTTTAGACTGAGTGCTCCCACTTGATCTTACCTCAAAGAGAGAAGAAACAAAGTGAACTGCTGGGGGTTTGATGAATCGCTGAGACAACTTCAAACCACCCTGATTCAGAGAACAATCGGAAGTGTTTCCAACTGAGGTCTACCATTTCAATATGCAACTTTTCACATTGCATAACAATTATATTTATATAAATTATCAGCTGCCTCATTTACCAACAACTGCCTTTTCCTTGATAACAGAGATGCTTTGAGTTGTTTGTTATGGGCATGTTTAATAGTAAACTGAATGTGAATTTACAAGGTGAGACAGCAATCGGAGTCATGCCATCAACAACTATGGAAGAGAGAAAGTACAGAGAAGCCATGAGGGCTGAGAAGCTGCATAGAGTTCTCATGTTTACTCGTATAAAAGGTATTATGATATTTTGCCAGCTAGGGGTGCTTGATTAGACTAACAGAGAACAACATGATAATGTTAAGCACCATTAACCTGTGGCAGCTACGTGCTGTGTCTTACCAGCCACAAAACTTAAAACAAATTGAAATGAGCAAATGAATTGGTAACCACAAAAATTACTCTATTTTGTTTTCTCCTTCCTGATGGGCACCATCCCGGGCGCAATACACACTCATTCAAAACAAGCTTCCTCCTGATCCCTCCTGATCGATCGATTAAAATATCTAATCGCATGATTGTCCATAGTTAATCACGATTAATCGAAAATGAATCACACATATTTTTTATCTGTTCAAAATGTACCTTCAAGAGAGATTTGTCAAGTATTTAATACTCTGATCAACGTGGGAGTGGACAAATATGCTGCTTTATGCAAATGTATGTATATATTTATTATTGGAAATCAAATAACAACACTAAACTATGACAAATATTGTCCAGAAACCCTCACAGGTACTGCATTTAGCATAAAATAATATGCTCAAATCATAACATGGCAAACTCAAGCCCAACAGGCAACAATCAGAGGTCAAGGGACCCCTTTGAAAATGGTCATGCCAGTTTTTCCTCACCAAAATTTAGTGTAAATTTGGAGCGTTATTTAGCCTTCTTCCCGACAAGCTAGTGTGACATGGTTGGTATCAATGGATTCTTTAGGTTTTCTAGTTACTTCCGCCAAGGCCGAAGGCCTAGGAAGGAGGTTATGTTTTCACTGGCGTTGGTTTATTGGTTTGTCCGTTTGGAGGATAACTCCAAAAGTCCAAGATAGATTTGAATGAAATTTTTTGGAGGGGTGGGATGTGGCACAATGAACAATCCATTAGATTTTTGTGGCGATCCGGATCATGATCCGGAATTTTTCGGGAATTTTTTTTAATAACTCCGCTCAGCCTGTGCATTAACACCACAGACTTTAAGACATGCACAGTGTAACTGATGACGCGTTCATGACGTACCGCTCATTTCAACATAAACAACGCGTTAACGCGTTATTCTGGCTTTAATCTTGATTGCCTTACTTGGTTCACACAAAATACATGAAAACATTTTCCAAATTCTACAAGTAACTAACAATGCAAATTGCATCAAAAGTTGGTGTTCTTCAAAAGAGTTGAAATGTTAAATCAACCAGGGCTGGACGCGACTTTACAGGGATGATTAATATATTAACAAGCTAGTGTACATATTTACGTCAGCAGCAAGACAAGTCAAGGTCATGAAGGAAAATACTATATTTGACATTAGTGCCTGCAGCTATAATTCAGTTTCATTACGAAAGCAAGCTTACCCCTGCAATGAATGAGATAAAACACACTTTCTGTGCTGTCATACTACGATTGGTGCTGTGACACCATATCAGCAGTATGATCGATGGGGAGAAAAATTCACCACCAAAGACGTCAGAGGCCATTTACATTTAAATGAGGGATGGGTTAGCCAATTAGCCCCAAAATGGCGGCAGGGACAGATGGGGAAGAGAAGTGGGCCCTTTCAGATTACATTTTTCCAGCTGCCGAGGATGAGGTGACAAAGATTAATATGGACGAGGCAACTGCAAATACTCTACGTTCCATGGACTGTTCCAAGAGAGGAATACAGATCAATATTGAGGCAGACCGTGCTTCAGAAGTTTTATGAAGGATGCCTATAAATAACACCCCCAGGCCTGTATTTATTAAAAAAACATTCAGGGATGTCAGCTGTATTACACTAAATAGCAATGATCTGTTTTTATAGCCTTGGTAAGACAGTAAAAGGAAACGTTAACTAGTATCAAAAATACTCCCAATCAGAGGAATTTCTATCAATTCAAGAGTTACCCACCATAATCATTTCCATGGTATAACTAAATAAGTTGCATTGAAACTTTTTCTCCCCAGACAGACATCTCATTTCCCAGTTTGAAACATGCCTCAAGGTCTTCTCTCAGTACCAGAGCAACTTTAGGCTTTAGGAAATTAAGAATGTCTTGAAGGGGAATACCACTTATTGGTGCTCAGTCTCCTGGTGTTGCCTTTTGTAGGGTGGATAAGCGTGTTTCAAATACGTCAAACCGACCTTCCTTACATTTCCTTAGGTCTTTCTGAGTGCGGGAATTTTGCTCTATAGCTCAGTTCACTGGATGTGTAATGGCAGCCATTATCATTCGTTGCTAGCCGAGGCTGAGCTAGCGCAGGCCGGGCGATTTCTACGAATGTCCGTCTTTCTTTCATGACGATAGCTACAATTACCGCCTCATGGTTGTATTCCTCCGCCAACCAGTCAAGTTGCAGTTTACATCCATGTCTGTCCAAAATGTCATCACTTCATCATTTTATCCTGTTAGACATTTGTGTAAAATTGTCATAATTAGCATATGAATTCTTGAGTTATGGCCAAAAATGTGTTTTGTGAGCTCACAGTACCCTTTGACATTTGATCACCAAAATTGAATCAGTTCATTCCTGAGTCCAAGTGGACGTTTGTGCCAAATTTGAAGAAATTCGCTCAAGACATTCCTGAGATATCACGAGAACTGGAGGGATGTGAGGTCACAGTGACCTTGACCTTTGACCACCAATATCTAAACAGTTCATCCTTGAGTCGAAGTTTACGCTTGCGCCAAATTTGAAGAAATTCCCTTCAGGCGTTCCTGAAATATCACGTTCACAAGAATGGTCTGGATGTACGGATGCACGGACGTACATATGGATGGAAAACTCAGAAAAATAATGCATCTGGCCACGGCTGTCACCGGCACGGAGGCATAAAAATGCCTGCACTTGAAACATTTGACTGACATGATGTTGGAGAAAAGCAAGGATAGATATCAGTCAGCTTCTGACTTTACTGACAAGCTAGTTGCCGTCATTGAGCAACTACTTAACATAATCATCTGTTCGATCAAGGCGTTCCTGAGGTATCACAAGAATGGGACGGACGTGAGTTCACAGAGACCTTGAGCTTTGACCTTTAACCACCGAAATCCAAGTGTCCAAGTGGACGTTTGTGCCAAATTTGAAGAAATTCCCTGCAGGCGTTCCTGAGATATCGCGTTCACGAGAATGGTATAGACGAACGGATGGACAACCTGAAAACATAATGCTTCCGGCCACGGCTGTCAATCACAAAACAGCAGGAATGATTTAGAATTTGGAAAGAGAACTCTTGCAGAAGTTTTGAGTGAATTCTGGACAGAACCACTACTCTATTACAGCGTACTAGCAACCCCCTTCAATCCCTCTATACTGTATCTAAGGGTGAGCTCAGCTGCCCTTTGGAAACTCATTTTGGGAGCTTGCATCTGAAATCGAATTCTTTAAATTTCTACCCAAACCTCATGAACACAGGGAGGGTTGGAAGGCAGATTGGCTGGTAAATCGAGAGCTTTGCTTTCAGCTTCGGCCAATCCATTCAAGATATCAAGACAATTCCCGTCACCCCATTTAATGGGACCAGATGAAATCCAATCCATGTCATAAGGGATGCACCCACCCAGATTCTTTTCCTCCAGGTACCAATTCTAAAAATTAGACTCAAATCCAGCCGATACATTACCTGTTTGATTGAAGTCAACATCACCCCATGTGCAACCCAAGCGTACCAGATCGGTGCTTATCTACAAGTTATCCAAGCCAAAGGAGTCGTGTTACCTTGTCTATGTGTGGGTGCCAGTACTCGTCGTGTTGGGTCTTGGCTATCGTGCTGTTGATTCTGGAGAAGAAGGTGGGCTTGGTGAGGTACATCAAAGTTGGGTCCAAACCAAACGTCTCAGCGATAACTGCCTGGATTCGCCCACGTACATTTCTGACGGTGAAAAACAGACATGTCAGATTGAAATAATCACAACAAAATCCTCAGTTTTGAATAAAGTGATTCAGTGGATTAAATCAGTTAGTCTATTTTTTATTAAATCAACTTTCTTTAATGAACAGCACTTGTCCCTTTCACCAACATAAAGTGATGACAGATACATAATATGATGTTTTTATTGGAACAACTTACTTACAATTTTACTACATTAGTTTAAGAACAAACAGTTTTTTGTTATTGTGGTTAAATAATTGAATTCATGGTGCTGTTAGATTGCTGCTAAATCGCCCCGTTAATGTGAAAATGTTGTTTTTGAAAGGCTAAGCACCAACAAATATGGGTTGAAATGGAATATTCCATTTGATTTTGCTACCAAGTGGCAAAAAAATATATCTTTTAAACGGCATTATATAAAGATTTTGTATAAATTATCCAGAAAGTGTGTTGTGCTTTTAGCATGAGCAAATCGAATTTTGACAACCTCGGAGCAGAAAATGCAGGCACTTCTCCTGTGGTCTTTGGGAACCCACTGGTCAAAAGGATGCAGTTCAACTGACTAAAGAAGCAAATACTTTCTGACACTATTCGATATATTTTCATATTTGGTGGTCATGATGTTTTTCTTTGCTCATATTTAATAATTCAAGAGGTGTGCATAAAAATCCATGAATTCATTTAGTAAACTAACAACATCATTACACGCTACCAAAGGCATCATAATGAGGAATCATGTTTGCTATAATTGTCAAATTCAAAGCAGCATCATTTGAGTTTATGTCACTTTTGTCGGGTATGTCATTTTGGAGTAAATACTCTGAAGAATGCAATGAACGCATGGCTGGTTTTTAATTAAAGTTCCTTAGTCACCTGTAGAGCTGGAAATCCTCTTGCGTGAACACATCCCCGATCTGTTCCCCAAAATACCTGCAGCCACAACACGACAGACAGACGAAGCCAATCAGAGACACATGAGCAGACAGACACAAACACAAGCACAGACACAGCAGGGGGGGGGGAGAGCAGAGGAGATGGGGTCTGTTAGCATAAATTAACGTTTGGCAGCACGGCACAGTGCACCATTACCCAGAGGGGTGTGCCACCCAGCCATCCAAACACAGCGGATAGTACACGTGTGACTGCTTCACATGAGGAAGGGTGGGAGTGCTATCGCTTCCTGATTAAAATCTGCCAAATGGTCCCTGAGGATCCCTCGTCAGCCACCTGCCCAGTGGGACGAGAAGGGGAGAGAGATGGGGAGGGAGAAAACTGAGGGAGAAAGGAATGGAGTGTGATCCAAATAAAACTGCGTCCTGCTGGCAGTGATGAATGAGGGGTCGTATGGGTTGCTGGACCTGGAGACAACCGCTGACAAGGACAGTCATCAGTAAGATTGATGACTATCTCCACAATTTTTGGTGAATATATTTCTGCTAATGTGACACATTATGCAGAATGGCATTCCTGCAGGCATACAAACAGCGTAGACACGTACAAATAAAGACAGCATGCACTGTCCCACCTGTAGATGTTGACGAACTGTTTGCCCATCGACAACGCTCCGGAGTGCAGGTCCAGTATGGAAGCCTGCAGGGGTCAAAAGAAATTACAAATAAATGCTGGCTGTTGGAGCAAAGGCATGGTACAGTCATTGTTTCAAAGTTTAGTGCTGCTTCCCCTGTGGTGTTCTCACTCTGCCCTTTACTTGTTATTGCTTGTCAACTCCTTTGGGACGCTGCTCTGTTTTCCACTAGCTGGAAAAAAAGAAGTAATTTTCTCCCCCCCCCCCCCGTTGATTCCTGTCCCTTCACTTTCAGACTCCATAAACAGTTCCTTTATTGGCCGAGGGCCTGGCCTGCTGGGGACGGAGAGCAGGGGGTAGGGCATGCCAGGGACATCCAGAGGTATAGAACTCCACGTGTTATCTGCCACAGAGGCTCTTCATCAAGCTGGAGCTCTGCTTATTGTGCCAGCCTGCCTCCTAGTGTCAAGAGAGGGTCATTACAGCAGGGAGGATCAGGACTATGGAGCATGCTGGATGCAGCTAAAATGTGGACAAATATGGGCTTTCTAGGGTTTCTACTGGTGGCAATAGTTGACTCAGGTTTGTTGGTGGTGTAAGCTGTACAGCTGGTCTATCATAGCTGGTAGTTTGTTTCTTCTGACAATAGATTCATGTTGCTATTTTTATGTAAAGAATGGAGACATGGTAATGGGAACACACTGCTATGGCAACAGTCTTGAAAAACTGTGAATTATTCTGTTATGTCACAACACGTTTGCACAACCCACCATGTGTTTAAAGGACTGTACCAGTGATTTTGTATGTCGTAGTCCGTAAACTATAAATCGTGTACCATACTTGTGTATGATTTCAGTTAAAGGGATAATTCGCCACATTTTATGTGGATGTCCAATCAGCGTTGATGGTAAATGTAGTCGATTGAAGCAAAATTTAGTAGTCAATATTAATACCAGTGAAATTCCACAAATTCGATACCACGGTAAAAAAAAAAGTAAAACAATAAATCCCACGTACTTCAACATACACTCCTTAAATACCGTTTGCATACTGGCTTTTGTTAGGTGGTTAAACAGGCCATAATCTCTATTATCTATTTTATAGTGCTTTCAAAACATCTCATTCAAACAACTGGATTCATTCAAGTTTTCTCGCCAAAAACTACATTTTTACAAGATTACATTTGAACGCATCATGATAATGGTAAATTTGACCTTCGCCCAACACTTTTTTTTTTTTTACTGAATAGAGCCTGAATGCATCATAACGTAAATCAATGGCACCTTCCGTGTTGAAATCAGCAGTACGAGAGCTAGTGAACGTTAGCTGTTAGCAGCCGGTAAGCAGCACAGTCCTGCACCGAGCTAACAGCTAACGTTAACTAGCTCTCGTCCTGACGATTTCAACACAGACTTGTTGTTCGCAATGTAGCATTATCAGGGAAAAGAATAGGGTGCATCAACAGTTTACTGAGTCCCAAACACATTTTCTATTGTCCCCGGGACGCCGTTAGTCTCGAGCCCTCACGGTATCTATGGTACTGTAGAAATACGAGTACCGCCACATTTTCAGAATTTTGGCATGGACTTCTGACGACCAGGGTCCTCCTGCACGGCTAATGCAGCTGCAGCCTCTCTCCACTGCATTTCTTCAGCCGTATACTCTGGCTCCAATAAATACGTCTGAATATGCGAGTCAGCCAAGAACACTGAAAAATGTATCCATGTCCATTAACGTCCTCTGCACTCGTATTATGGGATGCCATTTTCACTGTTGTAAACGCAGCTCGTTAAGAGAACCGAGGCCTATTGAAAAGAGGCCGGGGTTACGCATCATCAACGCGTCATATCTTTCCGGGTACAACATATGCGCAGTAAAATCTGGTCCGCACTCGCCAAAATTGAGCCAATCGCAACGCACGACCGCAGCTTCAGTTACACTGCGCATGTGTTACACCCCATACCCCAA
>CAKALG010041014.1:0-10099 GCA_916700815.1 Helicolenus hilgendorfi | reverse complement strand
GGAGAGAGCAGAGGAGACACGCTGCAGAGCCTCGCTGCATCAGCCTGTGCTGAGGCAGGAAAAGCCAACACTAGGATCAGATCTAAATCATGTTCATGGAGAGACCTTCGTCTGGCTAACATTACTGCCAAGCAGCTGAAATATAGAGTGATATTGTGCTTTTAGCTGACGTGTGTCTCCTCACTGTTTTGAGCGATGCTTGTTCAGGTATATTTAGAGCGAGCAAGCGCGAGCCCGACGCTGACTTTTGTTGATTTCACGGCCACAGGTGTCGCTGTTAAGAAGCATTTCTGAAAGTTACAAATAGTCCCTTTAAGCGACACATTGACAGACAGAAAGTTTGCATCAGAACGATGAAGAAAATCCGTCTGGAAACACGCCGCATTGGGTTTAATTATATGATGGAATAAACGATTAGCTCTCAGAAATAATGTCTTTTTGGTGAAATATTTTGTAACATTTTAGGATTTTTGCTGGTATTTTTTCTGATAAATCTTCGGTATTTTTACACTGCAGTATTTTTTTTCCCTTCCGTCTTACACAAAACAATTATTTGCTTATTATTGGAAGTTTAATTGTACATTCATTTGATCTGAAATGCCACTATAATCAATTTTATTTCTAGTAAAATTAAAAAATATATATAAATCATATGCTAAATACTGCTAAACTTTTGCTTCACTTTTTAATCTCCCTTCTTTCTGTTGTTGCTCTTGGTGCATCTTCAATTTCATCGCTATCTTTAACATCGTGGTTATTGTGGACTACTTTTGTCTCCTCATGAATATGTTCCCTTTGCTTTATTCTTAAGACTTCAGCTAAATTGGAGAAAATCGCGTCAAATCCTCTCTCTGTGTTTTATTTTCTGAATCATCTTTTATGTCCTGAGTAAAAAGGAATCCGACCTGGTTAATTGGTGTTGACACATTACAAGACATTTCACAATAGACGGGCTGGAAGCAGGACAGCAGGTCACAGAGAGTGCAGACCAGATGTAGCTCCCCACAAACACCTCATTGTCTTTAAGTGGTACAAAGAACAAATCAGCTTTTAGTCTCAGCGTTCTCGTTATCTGGAATGTTTTTATTCATGAAATATCTAAAGTTAGTTTATACAACATTCTTATCTGTTCGCTACACCAAAATCAATTTTCAGTTTCAGTTATTAGCCTCGCTAACGGAGTAACTCCGGGGGGGAAAGTGTCACACAACAACAACTATTGGATAGATTGGTGCACAATTTTGTGCAGACATTGATGATCCCCAGAAGAAGAATATTAAAGAATTTGGTGATCCTCTGACTTTTCCTCTAGCGCCACCAACAGGTCCGAGATGGAATTGTCACAATCAGGGCTGTCAAAGTTAACGCCATAATAACGCGTTAACGCAAATTCATTTTAAAACACTAATTTCTTTATCGCATTAACGCAACTTGCAATGTTTAGGTTGTATTTTGCTCAGTTTTAAAGCTAGAGTGAAGATACTGGTATCATATGAAACTAGAAAACCTAACGAATCCATCGGTACCAACCATGGCATACCAGCTTGTTGTGAAGGAGGTTAAATAACGCTCCAAACTTGTGCTGAATTTTGGCGATGAAAAACTGTCATGTCCATTTTCAAAAGGGTCCCTTGACCTCTGACCTCCAGATATGTGAATGAAAATGGGTTCTACGGGTACCCACGAGTCTCCCCTTTACAGACATGCCCACTTTATGATCATCACATGCAGTTTGGGGCAAGTCATAGTCAAGTCAGCACTCTGACACACTGACAGCTGTTGTTGCGTGTTGGGCTGCAGTTTGCCATGTTATGATTTGAGCATATTGTTTTATGCTAAATGCAGTACCTGTGAGGGTTTCTGGATCAATATCTGTCATTGATTTGATAAATATAAATATATACATACATTTACATAAAGCAGCATATTTGTCCACCTCCATGTTGATAAGAGTATTAAATACTTGACAAATCTCCCTTTAAGGTACATTTTGAACAGATAAAAAAAATGTGTGATTCATTTGCGATTAACTGTGATTCAATATTTTAATAGATTGACGGCCCTTGTCACAAATTTGTGACCAGATACCTGCATAACTAATGAAACTCCCATCAGCTTTTATCTCAAAGCACAGGGATTTACTTCGGCTGCATACCAAAGTAAAACAAATATTGTTGACGTTTATGGAATACATATATATTCGCTTTTTAAATCTACGTGACGTTGCATTTTAATAAAATCAAATGAAGTCCATCACCTAGAAAATGAACTACAGTATGATGATGTAGCAGCAGGCAACAGAATATCATGTTAGCAGATATTTGATCACTTCCCATCAGAACAAACCGCCCGTCTCCGCTGATGTGATCTCTCTCTGCTGTGCGAGCTGCATCTGCATCTTATTCTAGCAGAAGCTTCAACAAATCATGGAAGAAAAGTGTTTCATTGTGATGCAAGGTGATATTTTACTGACTGGATCCACCAGATTTTGCAGATATTTTTCAAAGCGATTATTCTTGTAGAAGAACAGCATAACGGCATCACTTGTGTTTTGAAATCATATAATTTATCGTCAAATCATCCAGATTTATTCATGAGAGATGTCACTGTGTCTGTTGTGTTTTTCTGTCTTCGTCATCACACACGGAGGAAATCTCAGTTTTGAAATGAGACTTCTGCCATCCTGTGAGTCTGCAGCTTCCTCCTGCTCACTCGTTTGGCTCGTTTTGTGTCACGAACGGCATCGCTGAATTACCCATTATACTGCCTCTCTCTCTTTCTCTCTCTCTCTCCTGTGTGAGTACCTCTCCTCTCAATTCACCTCATCCCAAATCAGTGAGCCTCACTGACAGTGAATCCAACAAAGATCTGCAGCCGTAACCAATGAGGACGCTCATTTTAATCATAACGCTGTTTTTACTTTCCTTTTTGTCTTCCTTTTTTAATGACAATTCCTCATTTAAACTTTTCTCTTTGTGTCAGAGTCATAGTTTTACAGTGTACAGTGAGAAAGTATTCCTGCTAAGCTGTTTCAACACGGTCTCACGGCAGTTCATGAAATAGTGGTGAAGTTGAATCTATTTGATTCGTGTACTTAGACACCAATTTCCCTTTTTTTTTTAATGACGTCAGCGTGACTTTCAAGCATTCTCCTGCAAATGTCCAGCAACAGGTGATGCACATGTCCATTTCCACTCCAGTCTTTTCAATATAAAACTAGTTCGTTTTAGGAAAAGGTGGTGGTTTGGGTTAAAATAACTCCTGAAGTGACGTTACGTGACAAATAAATCAATTTTGACTTCTGGTTTCACACGGGACACGAACACCAGTCTCCTGGGTGAAAGTCTGTGTTTGTTGACCTCCTCCCCTACGTGGCGTTCAACACTCTCTATACTTCCCGGTTCACAATTACGTGGATTACACACAAATTGATTTTGTGATGACGATCACGAAGAAAATGTGACATTTGTTTCTATGTTCGTAAATCAATACGTATCAATACGTTACATTTTGTGACTCTTTTGTGACTTTTTTTTCTCCTTCCAACCAGAAATGTGGGCTTTTTCTTTTGGGCATGCATCTCAGCCATCTGTCGGCTAGTTGGTTTGTGTTGGTTTGTGTAAACAGGCAAGAGGCCATGTGTCACAAACTGCCATAACAAACCCATATTCCGAATGCGCTGTATACTCGTCCAAAGAATGCTCCTAAAACCTGAATAACATTGGGATATCCCACATGTCTGTATCGAGGCTACACACTCGTGTGTTATAAATACAATTCAATCAGGAGAGACTCGTATGAATTTAATGGTGATTTATTACAAAGTGCACGAATTATGAATAGTAACATTCTTTGGCGATTTAGACCCGATGTGAAATAATAAGGGGGAAGTGAGGCTGTAGTAGGATTCATGATTATTCCCACGGGTCTAGATTGATGCAGATCTGATGAATGAAGTGGAGCAGGATTACTCTGATGTGATGAATCTGGAGGTGATGGGATGGTGGAGGTTCGCATCCGTTTGTGCTGAATACTGACACTGAAAACAGCATAGAGGAGAACAGTTTTAAACTTTTGACAGCAGCAATGTGATTGGTTTAGGGAGATATGGCGAGATCTGATTGGTCACTGAAAAGAGAGAGACGCCCATAATCAGCTGACATATTAATAGCCCATGAGAGACAGAGACCCAGAATGAATGAGAATGAATGAGCTTGCACCCCTAGTCTTCCTGACTGAATTTACGCATAAGCTTCATCAACATTACGCGGACGTTCTTTACGCATTCCTACGCATTTTCGCCTGTCATTTGTGTGCCACGCAAACATCCACAGTTTAGGCAAGAAAGCCAGTCAGTACAGGATACATGGTGTATAAAAATGACACGGGGAAATAAAGAAAGCCGTACTTCGTGCACGCTAAACGCCTCGTGCATTATCGTGGCATTTATACATCTTTTCCTATCCTAATTCAGAGAATCCAAACAGAATATGCTGTTTACATGACTCGTTTCAAATTCACAATATTGTCATATTCGGAGTAATAGTGGAATATTAAAGTGCATGTAAGCGTAGTCATTGAGGGGTGCAGAGGAGGGTCTATCTTTATTCATTTGACCAGTTTTCTATGGGTGCAGCTGCTGTTTCTATAACTTAACACTAATTCAGAAGTTGAAGGTAATATTTAGAGATATTTTCCTTCCAGCTGGCTGAGCGTCTGACGCTGTGATGATGAAGGTTATATAACAGTAACCCTGCTCCTCTTCTATCTCTCTCTCTCTCTGCAGCTGGTGTTCTACGTGGTCGTCCAGACGTTGTACACTCTGGGTCACAGCCTGTCTTTGATCGCCCTCACCACGGGGAGCGCCATCCTCTGTCTGTTCAGGTAAGACCGAATATCACTATATTATCTAGGGCTGACGATCGATTCAAATATTTCAACATGATTAATCACATTTTTTTTATCTGTTCAAAATGTACCTTAAAGGGAGTTATGTCAAGTATTTAATACTTAAAGGAATAGTTTGAAATACAAAGCTAGCGGCTGCAGCTGTGTCCGAAGTCAGTCCCTCGTGCACCCTATATACCACAAACTAACATGTTTACTGTATAAATAATAAGTGAATAAATAGTAAAATTGGATTTTGTCATTGCCAGTTTGATGTTTGTATATAGCAGTGCTGTCAATTGAATAAAAAAAACTTTTTTTCATCTGTTCAAAATGTACCTTAAAGGGAGATTTGTCAAGTATTTAATCCTCTTATCAACATGGGAGTTGGTAAATATGCTGCTTTATGCAAATGCATGTATATATTTATTACTGTAAATCAATTAACAACACAAAACTATGACAGATATTGATCCATAAACCCTCACAGGTACTGCATTTAGCATAAAACAATATGCTCAAATCATAACATGGCAAACTGCAGCCCAACAGGCAACAACAGCTGTCAGTGTGTCAGTGTGCTGACTTGACTATGACTTGCCCCAAACTGCATGTGATTATCATAAAGTGGGCATGTCTGTAAAGGGGAGACTCGTGGGTACCCAGAGAACCCATTTACATTCACTGATCTGGAGGTCAGAAGGTCATGGGGACCTCTTTGAGAACGGCCACGCCAGTTTAGTTTAGTAAGTTTGGAGCGTTATTTAGCCTCCTTTGTGATAAGCTAGTATGACGTGGTTGGTACCGATGGATTCCTCAGGTTTTCTAGTTGATATGATGCCGGTATGTTCACTTTAAATATCTTCTCGCTTGAGCCCGACGAGGTAAAAAACGCTTTAATGCGTTAAAGAAAATTAGTAGTGTTAAAACGACGTTGCGTTATTATCACGTTAACTTTGACAGCCTTAATATTATCACATGAAATAAAAAGTTTCCCGTGTGGAAGCTCGGTCTCCAAAATACAAAACAGTAAAAAAAATAAGAGAGAAAAAACTTCTAATAATGATTAATGACTGAAGAAGCTGGTGTTGATTTCAGGCTCATCTTTTAGGTCTTTGTTTGTTTCTTCCTGTGCTGATTGACATTTCAGCCGAGTCTGAGGAAGAGCCTTAATTTCCAATTGAAGAGTCACTTTAATTGGAAATTAAATGAAAAATGCGCTGGCAATTAGCCATATTTTCATTTCACAGATTTATCATTAATTGTCAACAGATGTGGTGTCTGTGTGTGTGTGTGTGTGTGTGTGTGTGTGTGCGTGTGCGTGCGTGTGTGTGTCGGCATTTCAGTTTACGGCTTAATTGGATTTAGATTTATTCAGTTTGTTAATTTAAATTATGTTGATTGGAGCTTCTTCTTTATTTCACTTTGCTGTTGGGATTAGTTTTAAAAATCCGCTGGAGGTTTGACCGGAGCGGTGAAGCTTTAACGGAGTAAATATGCATAAATCACATATCTGTGACAAGATATTATAAACAAGAGACATGAAAAATGTGTTTTAAGGGCTCATTTATCTCACACACTGAGCAAGAAGGTTTTCCTTTAATGACATCAGTAATTTACATTTTCAGTGTGCATGTGTTTGATGATGGTTAATCCTCTTATATTTAGATTAAAATGCCTCTACACCACAGGTAGAGCTAATCGCAGCTCAGCTAATTTTCCTATAATCTGTATATTTGGTGTAACATCTGTGCAGGAAGCTCCACTGCACCAGGAACTACATCCACCTCAACCTCTTCTTCTCCTTCGTCCTGAGAGCCGTGGCCGTGTTGGTGAAAGACGACATCCTCTTCAACCGGAGCTCGCAGTGCTCCAACCAGCCGTCACTGGTGAGGTCGCCACATCTGTAAACAGGACGCTGCACGCTCGTGTGTTAACAGCACATCTGTCACAGCAGGAGAAACAGCCAGAGTTTGTCAAATGAAATCAAACTGGAAATTAGGTTTTACAGAAATGAGACTTTTTCTATTTACTGGAAATATTTCTGCAAACAGCTCATGTCTTATAACGTGATCAAAAGTAACCAGCCATCTGCTGTGAGCGTAATTTAATTTAGTTGGTCTGACTTCATACTGAGCTCCTCTCCAGACACATATTGTGTTGTGATTGAGGCTGCATGTTGTCTTTTTTGATACCTTACTCTTTTTTATTTAACAAAACAAACCGAACTTTCCCAAATTGAACCCTCTGAGACCCACAGTACACCAGTTTTTATCTTTTTTAGTGGGGCAAAGGGGATGTTTAGGGGGAGATAGCAGGTAAACAGTAGATGTCGCATAGAAGTGGTGTACATCATCTGAAAGCTGGGAACCTGGAGATTAATTTGAGATGCAGCTCAGCACCGTGTGCCAAGTGCATAAGGATTTAGAACATTATGATAGAAGTATATTATGTCTCATAAGTTGTTGCAGCAATTTTTGGGATTGATACCATTTGTTACACAGATTTGGTGCTACATTTAACCATTTCTTTCCACTGGAGAATTGATAAAAATGATCAATAATCCCTCTAAAATACCACATTAAGACACCAACACCTTGAGGAACTGCATAGAAAAAGCCATGCTGTGATTTGGGATCAAAAACTTTTGACATTTTGAGATTTCTGCAAGAATTGCATTTTTGCGGTGATTGGATGGCGAGCACTTCTGTTGTGTAAACTGCTCCGAAACCTTCTTATTGTCAATCTAGATAGGAAAGCCATCCATCCTCTGAATGCTCTAGGTCTCTAGTTTGTGGCTGTAAAGTTTCATGAGGCTGTGATTATCCTAGATGTCACCACAGGTCATTTTATACAGTGAGGTCAAGTTTTTAAAAAAATGGTCTCACTACAATGAAATGTCTCCTATGGGGACTAACATCATCACACATGAATACAGTTGGACTCATTGATCCACAAGAGTCACACACCCAATTTATGTAATTCTAAGACTGTTTAGGGACCCCAGTATGCAGAAATATTCAAATACATAATTTTAGAATAGGAGGAAGTAACACATTTATACTGCACCACTCGTACCCGGCCTTGCAGGACTGTCTCGCTCATTATACTCTTTATTATACCAGGTAACTAGTGTAATTTGAATAGGAAGGAATGCTGTCGGGGCGCTCTGACCTTTATGCTCCCATCTACTATAATGTAATGTTGGGATGTACAAATTAAAACTCATCCTCCCGGTGAACTCGCTGATTGCCCCGGTGGAAACGGAGGATATATGTCCACATATCAGAATAATTAGCATAATTGCCTGATTAACCTACATTGTCTCATGGTCACGTGCAGCCCCGCAAAGACAAACAACAGGATGTGCACTTTATCAGAAAATGACTTAAAGGTTAATTTTGTGTCACCGGTAATGCTGTTACAAAATTGCTGATAATTTTGAGACATTTTCCATTCATAATAATAATTATTAGTTAATCAATAATAATTAACTTTTCTGGGTTGGATACGAAGTGTGTTAAGATCTTTGGCCTTTGTGTGTTTCAGGTGGGATGTAAAGCCAGCCTGGTGTTTTTCCAGTACTTCATCATGGCCAACTTCTTCTGGCTGCTGGTGGAGGGTCTGTACCTCCACACTCTGCTCGTCGTCATCTTCTCCGAGAACAGACACTTCATCGTCTACATGTTCATCGGCTGGGGTGAGTTTTTATTTCATTTCAGGTTTAGTATCTTTTGGATACTAAGAGGAGCTGACTTAGATGTTTAAAGCATTATTAATGTTTTTTTATGCTCGATCGTGTGTCAAAAGTCGGCCGATTAGCCCGTTATCAGTCTCTATAAGCACCGTGTGGGTCAGTAGGGCCCTACTACACCCAATAGTAGGTTTATCATCTATTCACATGGTTGATCACCGAAAGAAGGTTTAAAAGAAGATAACAGCGACCGCTCTAGGATAGACAGAATGAAACTCTATATGGGGTGGAGGTCGGGAGCGATGGATGGGACTTTCACCCAGGAGACCGGGGTTAAAAAAGGTGTTATTAATTTACGATTAATCGGGATTAAATAATTTAATTGATTGACAGCAACGTAGCATAACAACGTAACAACGTACCAGCGTAAATAAAGAACAACGGCCCTTAGCAGACTTTCTTACGTAACATTACGTAACAAGCGTACAACATAATGAAACAATGTAACAAGCGTACGGCGCAACAAGCATACAACGTAACGAAACAACATAACGAAACAATGTAACAAGCGTACGGCGCAACAACCGTACGACGTAACGAGCGTACAACGTAACGAGCGTACAACGTAACGAGCGTACAACGTAACGAGCGTACAACGTAACGAAACAACGTAACACGCGTACAACGTAATGAGCGTACAACGTAACGAGCGTACAACGTAACGAGCGTACAACGTAACGTAACAAGAACAACGGCCCTTAGAAGACTTTCTTACGTAACATTACGTAACAAGCGTACAATGTAGCGAAACGACATAAATGCGGAAAAAAACTTGAAACTTTACGCATGGGACACACACAGCGGTCTCCTGGATGAAAGCCTTGTGTTTGTTGGACCCATCCACCGCCCCTCTCGCCCGCCTGGCGTGTCTCTTTTGCTATTTAAACTACGTCACCACACTCCCAGCGCACTTTCTGTGAGCCGTCTAATATTGACACGAATGGGTTTACATTGTAGTTAATCGAAAGCACAGTGTGTCACATACCGACGCCAAAGGATACCTTGTGTGTCGGTATGGAACGCCGACGGCCGTGACAAAGCGTCAGCATTTGACATCCTGGGAATAACAACGGGCTGTTATATTAATGCCTTCTTTGTGGCGTTTTGCAGGAATCCCCACGGTGTTCGTCTTTGCGTGGGTGATGACGAGGATTTATCTGGAGGACACAGGGTGAGTCTCGCCAACCACTCATGAACCAATCACTCATCAGCATGAAAACGTGATTCATATTTGGTATTTGAGTCCATCATAATGTCCTTCAAATATATTACATAGATTAAATTGTATCATGGGAATCTGCATGGCATGTGTTATCTGATTAATAAGTATGCGTAATTTGTTTTGTCAAATGGACATATAAACGTACGTCATGCGCTCGTTGGAAGTGTCATTACTTTCTCCTTTATTATGTGATAGGAGACATGGAATTAGAGATCGGCACACATTGATATTCAACA
>CAKALG010041011.1:0-14760 GCA_916700815.1 Helicolenus hilgendorfi | reverse complement strand
CTCCCGATCCAGCTTCTTGGTGGCGATCAGATCTCCGGACTCGGGGTCGATCCGGAAGCTGTCGTCTGCCCCGCTGATGATGGTGTACGTCACAAGAGCGTTGGGACCCTGAGGTGAAGACAGAACATGTATTATTATTATTATATTTATGGCACAAAACCGCAAACTTGACATTAAGCAGAATTGTGGAATCAACACGTGTGTTTATATGTTCATCGTTTCAAATAGACTGAGCTCATTGAAGGCTTCAAACCAAACTTTAAGTCAATATTTCCTGGCTACTGTACGTTTTCTTTCCCTCTCAGGATTCAGAGCGTTAAAGGGGCCAGTAAGTTCGATGGACGTTACTGAAATCAGGCCACAGACAGGAAGAGCATCGTAATTATCAAAGCAGCTCTTATCTGGTAGGAAATCTGTTTACCACACATGTTAACGTGTCATGTCTCCAGATCAATCTACCTACTTGTCCAGCATGAATGAAACCTTTCTTCACAGAGACACTCCATGAAGGAAAGGCTTGTGGTTTCAAAAAGACCATGCGATAGTTCACAAATCAAGACGGAGACACCGACATAAGAAGAAGGAGAAAACGGATGTACAGTAAAGGGATTATACCCAGCTGACCTGCACAAACAAGAGACAAACTACTAACTTCATTAATGTATTTGATTAAAAAGAAAACAGCCTTCACAAACAAGTGAAGATTTCACTAGTGAAACACCAACTCTGAAATAAAAACTAAAAGGAAAAAGAGAGAAAACAGATATCTTCATTCAGTAGATTATTATAGTAACACTTGAAGCCCATGTCTATGATGTATATAATGTATAATATAATGTATATATATAATGTATATACTTGTAACACTTGAAGCCCATGTCAATAATGTATATAATGTATAATAGTCATTCATAAATATCTATAATGCTTTATGACAACTACCAAAAGACATTATAAAGCATTTTATAAGACTTACATACTGAGGATTATAGTGTATTCTAATTTTTATGACTGTAACCAAAACACATTATAAAGCATTTTACAAAACTTATTCATGAAACATTTTGTGGTTCAGAAACGTCGACTTTCAACGTATCCGTAGTTTGCAGAAACTTATAATGCCGAGATTTTTTCTGGCGACTGTGTTGGAGTTGCTACACGAGTGGAATGAAAAATGACACTTGATTCTCAAAATTTGTATCTAAAAAATGTGATTTGTATGAGATTATGTCACTAAACTGGTAGATTTGCTTGCTTGTTTTAAGAAAATATGACTTTTAGCAGTCAAGGAGACAATGAATACTTGATGAAATGGAGATTTTAGGGGTGCAGCAACTCTAAACACGTCCTTTAATCTCTGAAATCTGTCAAAAACACAACCAAACCTTTATCTTAAATCACATAATCTATAATAAAATGTGTATCATTCGTAAGGACAAGTCCCGCTAGACAGAGAGAAAAAGCAGCAGATGCTCTAGTGAGACTCTCCCTCAGTCTTTGAACTTTTGGGGGCTATAGTGTTCCTCTATAAATGCAACTAATAGATCCCCTGTTACCTTGGACAAGTACAAGCGCAGTGACACATGTGATAGCTATAGCAAGAGGCTTTGGAATAGGAGAGGACGACCGAATGGGCCCGACGACAGAGCTCGACGTTTATATTTGTGCCGGGGACAATAAGAGATCAGACAACTGTCTGACTCTGTGTCTTCTGCCAAAAAGAAAGAGCAACATCAAAAAGCTACTGCTATTCAGTGAGATGAAGCTCTGGTTACAGCTGGTTAAGAGCTAAGCTAAAAGAGACTCTTTCAGCCGTGCCTCATGTTTGTCTGCTGCTTTTTGATCCTGCCGGGACAATGGAGAGGCTTACATAGAGAGGCGTTGCATTAAGCTGTTGCTGTATCTGCATGTCGACACATTTACTGCCTTGGTGCTCACATAACAAACTGCATTTTACTTAAACTGTATGCATGCAGTAATGTTGAAGGGCGACATTAGCACGCCGTCTCTCACCTCTCATTTAAATTGTAGCTTTCAGCCATGTATTTGCTGAGCACACGAGTTACATATTCAACCCCCTCCTGAACAACTGAGCAGTTTTCCGTGGGAACACAAGTGCTAAATTTAGGACATTAGCATAAAGTTCTCAACTCCCTGTTGTTGCGCTGCTTGTCGCTGCTTAGCACGGGGGCCCTCAACTAACTTTTTTCACCATCCTCCCGGAACCGTCCCGAAATACAACCAAAGCCGCCCTGAAATGAACCGTCCCGATTTAAAAAAAAACTTTTTGTGACCTTTAATATAGATTAAACATCAAACGTGATTTGTTTATTTTTGTTCATCAATGTATACTTTATCAAAAACATTTTTTTTTATTTTAAAAAGTAATTTTATTGGTTTGTTATGTATAATTTGCACGTTTGTTTTGATTTTGATGTGAACATTGCAGCTAAGTTAAAATAAAATATATTTTTTTTATGCGTAAAAAGTAGCATTTGGTAAAAAAAAACGATTTTGTATATGGGCCCCGAAAAAGCTAGAACTGGCCCTGCTAGTTGCGCGTCCTAAAGTTGGAGGAGCTGCTGGACAAGATGCTCCTGTCATGAAGAGATGACTGAGTAAGTAAATAAGTGTTTAACATTATTAACATGATTTGAGCTGTGCCAGAGTTTTGACTCCTCATAGTGAACGTAACATTATCGTCAACTCGCTCACTGCAAACGTCGGCTGCTGACTCGTTAGCGAGTCTGAGAAAGTCTGACACAGTGATAGAAAAAAAAGTGATACAAAAATAAGAAATAAAGTTTTCATGGAGAAGATATTTCATAACTTTACTCATTTTGATGACGGAGCAGAATAAGAAAAATTCTCTCTGTCACAACGACAAATTAAATATTTTCTTTCCCCTTCTATCTTTAGCAGACGTTGTGCATAAACGTTAATGCATCAACAAGTCCAGACACGCGGTCGCTCGCCAAAAGCTTTTAGACGGAGTCAATATCGCAAGGCCAAGTTCATGACTCGCTCTTATCTCTTCCCCGTGGCCTGTTTTTATGACGGATAAAACCTCCGTCTTCTTGACCCGGTTGCTCATTGCATTACCAGAGACCCGGTCAGAGATCCAGGACCAGTAAAAAAAAAAACGACGGAGACGAGGAGGACGCAGAGCGAGCCTCCGCTCATCTAAGGACCCTGCTGTCATCAATCAGTGGCTCCAGATCTGGCAATCCCATCAGCCACCTGGGCTGCAGTCCGGAACCCAACACCCGCGGTTTGCCAATTAATTTTCTGATAGGGTTCAAAGGCAGAGCAAGGGAGGTGGGAGAGGCCGAGCAGGGGGTCCATCTAGGCCACAGTCCAACACACACACACACACATACCTATACAAATTATGAACACAGGCATGCATTTCATACACATACAAATATCTAATGCACTAATTCCTCTCTCTCTCTTTACTAAAGTAACATAAGTAATTAGACACACAAACACTCACTTACATACCGGTTGCCCTCTTGACCTTCACTCAAGAGTTTGACTACTTTACAGCTTTGGTTGTTTGGGGGTGGGGGGGACCAATTAAACAGCAGCGTCCCAGGGAGAACAGCGTATACCAGACTGCAGCAGAAGGAAACTCATTTAGCAGATGAGTGGTTTTTGGGAGCACGCAGCTCCTATGAGAAGTGAGAGGTGCGAAGCAGACAGCGCCGGCGGGGATAGCGAACTTCCTGCGTGCAACACGCAAGCCAATCATAATAGAGACTGACGGAAAACAAGCAACGTGTTGTTACGGAGAGCTCAAACAAGTGTTTAAAGGTAGAGATGGACCGACCGGCTGCACTGCTGCTTTGTAAATCTGCAAAAAGTGTCTTGAAATACACTTGCAGTAGGCGCGTATAGGCCTCTGGAACACATTACCGTTCATTTTGAGGCTACACTTACTCTCAGCGACCTCTCCTAAAACAGCCATTGTTGCACTTTTCTTCATTATGAAACTTTTTTTTTTTTTTACCTGTGACGTATTTTCCACATAAGGTTAAACTTCTAATAAAACATTCAGTCTTTCAAGGCAGAATTTTTCTTTCAAATGAGGTGAGAAACATTTTCAGAGAGGCCCAGCCTGCGTTAGACAAAAGAGCACAAAAGTTTTATATTGATTTTCTTTCAACTCTGCTGCAACCTCGTCCTTCTTTCTGGGGTGGAAATGGGGCCTATGGCGAAAACCGGATGCGTAGAAACAGCATTTTTAATACCCTCACACATGAATCCCACATGTAGCACTGTTAAATTGGAAGGGATCATTATGATGTCTGAATTCAGCCCGTCAGCTGGCCAACAGCTTGCACTCTTGGCTACTCTGCTCTGGCTCACACATGTGGCTTTCTCAGCGAGGGCTCCAATGCGTTCCGTACGCTTAGTGTCAGCGCAACTTAAGTTTCCTGCGTAAGGATGTGGGCAAAGACTTGGCTGGCCTCGTATCTGGCGCCGAGTGTGAGCTGGAATGAAGCACAGGCTTCTATTTAGCAACCTATTCATGGCAGCGCTGAAGTTTGGAGTAAACATCTCTAGAATCTGTAATTCCTAAAAAGGCTCCTCCACATTCGCTTTAAGTGTCTCTATGTTTTCTTTGCATTTGAATCCCTGCCTGGAAGCAAAATGTGGCTGAAAGTTCCTTAAAGTGATCTCTTGGGAAGACTTATATGCATACGTGTGCATGTAAAAATGCTTAATATTCTACAAATGACTTCAAGGTTCGTCTTACGGACCACAGCTCATGGCTGACGCTCAGATATAAGGAAAAAGTGAACAAGTGTGATTTCAATACCATATGCTTTCAGGATCAAAGCTGTGAATACTTTGGCGCTAAAAAAAGAGAATAATCAAATAATGTCCTTAAAATCCCCCTACTGAAAAGACTGACCTGCCTCCAGGTCTGAGATTTACAGTCAATATAGTATTCCGACAAAAGAAAAATGGCCAGAAGTGAGACTTTGTACGACTTTTCTCACATTCGGAGCGAAGCGAAGGGGGTGAGGCAACAGCTGTGCAATAAAAAACGTGTGGCCTCATGAGTTAACGTTAAATTTGAGTCCATATTCTCTTTTTCTAATCTCTCTCCCCCTCCATGACCCGACTCTTTCCATTCACTTCAACTGTGTCCTTTGGCTTGGGTGAGGGACCGCAGACCTTGGAGATGCCTGCGTTTCGCTCACTGCAGGATTTAATGTCCATATCCTGCCTAAAGCAGCTAAAGATGGAGCCTATAACTAATTGAGAGTGATACAGGGTGATGTAATGTGAACTATGGGGGCCGCGGAGGGACTATCGGAACGGCAGGCCGAAAAATCAATCGCTGGCCGTTCTCCTGCAGGCTGTGTGACACCGGTGGCCTCAACGCGTCTCAGATAACGTCAACATGAGACAGAAAAGGACAATGCGCTCTGTATGTGTGTGTGTGTCTAGAGGAAAAAAAATATAGGAGGACAGAATGATTTAAAGTGGTGGTCTTTGTGTTTGTGTTACTGTGCGAGGGTAAAAGCAGCAGAATCTGTCTCGGCCACTTTGTGCCACTGTGTGTTGACGAAGTTCATGGGTTAAACTAATTGCACTGTACTCTAAAGCAGACAATTTGCTTTGTAATGTTGTTGTTTTTTGCTGATTAATTAATTAACATTTTGGTCTGTAAAATGTCTGAAAATTTCCCAGAGCTCAAGGCGACATCTTCAATTGGCATGTTTAGTCTGATGGATAGCAAAAAAACAAAAGGTGTTTTTGATACGACGAATAATGGATTATCAAAACAGTTGTTGATTTATATCTCACCATCGACTAATCAATTAATTTAACTCTTATTTCACCCGTACTCTAAGGGGTAGTGCAAATTCTGCGTGCTGCGATGACGATGATGATGATGAAGTTGCGGTAATTTAGCAGGAAGCAACACTGACTAAACTAAACTAAGTCAAATCAAAAATAAATGCACTTCCAGCACCGTAAATCCTTCACAGTATGGCTTTACACTCGATTTCTCCGTGTCAATTTGACTGACCTTTTAACTGGATGTTATGACATTCTTGGACAAAAAGGGTGAAGCCAGTAAAATAGCCCGTGGGACAGGTGATAATGCTCTGGGTAGTCCCGCACTAACATGAATAACTTCTCTTTCATATATTTACTGCAGACGGATATTTACAGAAGAAGGAAAAGACATCTGCCGGCTGTGATTGGTTGTTCCTCGTCACATGACGTGCAGTGAATTATTTTTTTCTTGGTGGCACAGCCGTCGCAGCCCAAAAAACAGGCTCTTGGGACCATCGTCACGCCTGTCACGCATCTACATTGACAACAATGGATTTGAGCGTGCAAAACACGCGTCATGCGTAAGGCCCCTAATGCTTTAAGTTTGACAACATATTTTTTGACAAGCTAATAACTCTAAAACTGCTTCTGTGCCTCTTCTCTCTACCCATAATGGAAAACTTCTAAATGGTCTCTATTGTTCACTTGTGCTCATTTGCATATAATTCCCATAATTCCTACCACAGACTTAATGTTGTTTCAATTGCTTTTCTGCCATGAATATCTGCATTTTCTTTTTTGGCATGAAAATGGTCCAACGTAAAGATACTAAATGTCGACTTTTCATTATTGACAGCTGCGTTGGCCTCAAAATCCCATTTGAATCTATAGCGGTTTCCACACTGTAGGAACAAAAATTTAGAGCTTATTTTCAATTCAAATCACTCCCAAGATATCTATTCTGAAAGCAGTGGAGTGGAAAACGGGCACAGGAAAGTGCAAAAACACTGTCAGACAGAATAGAAACTGGGGGAGCCATTACCTTGTCTGCATCCGTGGCTGTTAGCTGCATTATCTTGAAGCCATCTCCGACGTTCTCCTCAATGGTCACATCAAGAATATCATTAGGGAAAACAGGGGGGTTGTCATTGACGTCCTGCAGCGTGATCTCCACCTGCAGAGGAAGAATAAACACCACAGTTTCCGTTAAAGCGCTGCCAAACTCGGCCTGCTACAGCTGTTAAGATCGCTGCAGAGAAAAAAAAAAAAACGTGTCCATCTTCTTGGATTTCAGATGATGAAGAAGCTGCACAAGAAGGGAAGCTGGAGAGGAAAATGTTTGAAATGATGAAGTGTGGTATATATTGACTTGAAAGCTCAAAAAACGAAGGAGAATGAATTATTGTTTTTCCCAAAGATCATTTATTTAGATTTAATAGTAGAATAAGTCTGCCCTTTGAAGGCAAAACACTGCAACTAGGCCTACATATCTGATCAACACTCAATTCACAATATTTTGACATCAATTTTACAGTATAACAAATATTATGTCATTGAAATGTGACGGTTTGGGGAAAAAACAACATGTCAAATTCAATAACTAGAAGAAAGAGGTAAAAACCAAAACTGCAGTGATTGGCGAAATCCAATTTACCCACTTATTCCTGTTGCCTGTAATTGAATAATCAATTTTTTATGCTCCAACAACTTTAATTTTAATTGTTACAAAGCAGAAACTAAATATAATCATAATGGAGAAAATAACTAATAGGCTAGCCAGTGAGATAGCTATAGCTAAAGCTAATTTACACACTTTTTCCTACCTGTTTCCTGTAATTGACAATCAGAATCGAGTATTTAACAAAGCTGTGTCATAAATAAATGTATATAATTAAAGATAAATGTATGACACTGACTCATTAGAGGAAAAAGAAACAAGAACATTTGCTTGTTGATAGTAGTAGCTACTGTATACCGCTCCAGATACCCACATGTTCAACTGCCATTTAACATATCTAGAGAACTGCATTGTGGGTAGAAATCATATACCCAACTGTCACTGGAGCTTATGGAAATTGTACAATTTACAAATTGACTTGAAGCTCTTTTCCATGGAGACTTACAGTGAGTGTAACAGTAGAGCAAACTAACTGCAGCTCAGGGATTTTCACTTTCATGTCTTAGAAACCAAAATAAACACACACATTACTGTCGACCGCAGACCCCCCATATGGATAAACTTGGTCCCGTACAGTGAGACTTGTTCTGATAACCTAGATTTAATACAGACCCGGCAGTGGTACGACTGAAACCTATGATTAGATCAAGTGTTTATCTGAATTATGTGATTTCAAGTAAATCAAAGTGACATTTAACTTTTCCTCGTTTTACAAAAAAAAAAAGATCACGTGAACCCACTTACGGTTCTTTCACCGCATTTGGAGAACCCTTCATCACCATCCTGGTTCGCGGTTAATACGCTACAAGGCCAAATGTATGTAGACAGCCCTTTCCACATCCTTTTTTGTATACTTTTCATGGTTTTGGATAGGCCGTTTAATTTTGATTAAGGGGAATCTTAATGCTCCATCATACAATTTCTTACATAATAATATGGTTCCTACTTTATGGAAACAGTTTGGGGAAGACCTTTTCCTGTTTCATCATGACAATGCCCCAGTTCAACCCCTTCCTACTACAGGAGCACTAGATTTAAAAGAGCAATGGTTTGTACCATCAACACATATGCTACAGTTCCGATGGGAATCAAGCCAACCTCCCACAACCAGCCACCTATAGCAGGACAGAGAAGCTCAGCTATGCAAATGAGGGAAAGTGGAAACCCTGGAGACAGTGAGAGTGAGACATTTATGGTTTCAGATGTTCTGTGTCTAGTGTGGCAATATTACATTTCCACTCGTATCCCACAACTTAAACTGCGATCCCCCCCCCCTCCACCTCATCCACTAACCCAAATATGCATTTCAAAGCCAGTAAACACGGCTCGCTTTTGAATCATAACAGACATTTTGCTGCGCATTCTCTGTTTATTGACTCTATAAATATGGAAAAGCCGTGTTTAAATTCTCCAGTGATAGGATCTCCATTAATGTTGACAGTGATTATGGTAATTTCTTGTGCCAGGCATCACAAGATGCCCCCAACCTCTCTTTCGCAAACCTCCCTCCCCCTTGAAAACACACACCGATGAAGCTACGTGACGTTAGTGAGATGAAATAGGAAATGGGAAAAAAGAACAGTTGTCAAAAAAGTCTACAATGGGTGCAGCTTTTTGAGGCGACAAGAGTTTCCCAGCGGGCATTTCTAGAGCAGACAATAGGCCTCAAGGCCGCACGACCAGCGAGGTGGGGGGTCAGATACAGCAGCCTATTCATACCCCGGCTATTGACAGGAAAAGCAGACTTCACATGTCCCACAAATCTGCTTTGCAAACCAACAGTAGCAGGAAACTCGTCGTAACAGCTGCCACAGACTCCTTTATGGAAAAAAAAAAAAGCTCAGTTCATTAAAGATGACCCAGAACAAAAAGCTTGAGGGAGACTGAAATGGTGTCAGAGTCTGGCTGAATAAAATATTGCTGTTTACTGCTATGATGACACCGACTTGCAGCGGGGCAAATCTGCGTCAGGTCACAATTACAACACTAATTCATCTGATCTACTTGTGCCAGGATGTTGTCCACTTATTAAACCGACTCCGAGTCGGTGTCTGCATGAGTGGAGATAATTACAGAAGAACAAGGCAGATTATGTCCTGGGCACCAGCGATGCAAAAGTCGCATAAACAACCCCACAATGGCAGCGGCTCTCGACTCAACTTGCGCCTGAGCCGAGGGACCGGGGCAAAGTCAACAAACAATGAATATTTATCTCCCGCCCTGTGTGTCCCCTTGATGTGTAAATAATGCAAGGCCCACTTCTGAGGAGTGAACTAATTAGGGTAGAAGTGCAGTTTTGAGAAATAATTACGCCTCACGCTTCCAGTTTGCATTACCCAGGCTCCCACGGGGCAGGAATATATCAAAGAGCTTTGGTGCAAAAATTCATCGGGAGGAAGAGGAAGCAAGGTCAGGAGGGAGGGGAGGCTGAGAGACGAGAGGTTTTGTTCCCTCTACCTGTCTGCGGCGGACCCAGACGCCCCGGCCGAGGCAGGTGAAACACATTAGTTTACAAGCTAAAAGATTGTGTTTCACGAACTACTGTTTCAAGTTGCAGGTGCTGCCAACTGGCTGCCAGAGTTTTATTATTTATGGGGAGGTATGAATGATTCACGCGTCAAGTGGTTCCTGAGCGCTGTCGATTATGAGACCTTAAAGTGATGGAAGGTATTTGTCCAAGAGGTTGAAGCTGGAGCGCATACTCGGCAGTGATAAATTAATCTTGTCACCAAATTCCCAGAGCTTAAATGATATACGTCGGACTGACAGGTGGGATCATTTAGATGTCTGAGCTCGTGTTATGTAATCTAGTCTCCTTTCTCACTCATACAATTTAAATTTAAAGGCTCAGTTCATTCATATTACAGAAAGACAGATTTTTCCACCAGATAGTTTTTGTTTTTATGAGCCGAGGTTTTGAGATATCTGGAATTTCTGCGGTGACCCCAATATTAATGGGGAGAATGATTTTTTTTTTTGTGTGTGCTCAAAGCCTGGGAAAATACATCTGAACAATTCAATAGCAACTTGTCTTTCCAGCAAAAATGTCCTGATTACTTTGAATAATTCACTGAACTCCCTGGAACGTCTAACCAAAGAAAAAGTCCATATGAAAATTGCTGATGGAGAGGTCTGTGGATTATGACCATAGCGTAACCAAAACATTGATTCTGGAAAGACATGCTGATGTTGAGTTTTTCAAAAGCAATTTTTAATGCTATGAGGAGCAATAATTCCAATAAAGAGGACTTATTATGCTTTTGTGCATTTTCCCTTTCCTTTAGAGTGTTATATAGTTCTTTTGTGCATGTAAAAGGTCTGCAAAAGGATAACGCCCAAAGTCCAGGCCAAAGGGAGTTACTCTCCCCCACAGAAACACTGCTCCTGAACTGCCTGAAACACCTTTGCTTGAAGTCCTGTCTTTTCTTCTGTAACGTTGTGATGTCACCAAGTAACATATCTGCATAATACCTGCCTATAGCGGCTAGTATGGCATGCCCTCAAACAAAGCTAGTTAGAGGGGAGCTGGAGCACAGTCCGAAGAGTTTGGTTTGGTTGACCAATCACAACAGAGCATTTCAGACAGAGGTTGAAAAGAGGTGCTGCGGCACAGCTGGTATAAGAAAAATAAAGTGTTTTTTTAACATTAAAGCATGTAAACATGTTCTAGTAAATAGTATGCAACTGAAAATGAGCATAACATATCCTCTTTAACCTCCACTGTATCAGGGTGGAGGCACAATACCAGAAGTATCTGTGTTGCTAGGCCTACTTGAGAAAATACCGAATATGTTTTTATACTTTGGGTGAATTGGCCTTTAAAAAAATATCAAAGTGTTGCTGCATCATTCATTCATCGGTACATTTTGTACTACCGAAAGTCCACATTTAAACATCTTTAAAATGACTTGCGTGTGGAAGCAAAGCAGACATCAAAGTGCAGACACTTACCTCAAGAGTAATGCAATATGCCCAAAATAATCCTTCCATCCCACCACACTGTAATATCCAAAGTGAGAAGAAACAGTTCTGGTTACAGCTGAAGGTAAAGGCATCACCTGATGTCCCTGAGAGCAAACAATCTTTGCCATTTTCCCCCCACATCTAAAAAGTGGAAGTAGCAGGTTTTCATATGTTTCCCACTTAAAACGTCTCACAGTTGCAGCTCTGCCAAGAACAGACTGACAGACAGAGAGACAGACCGGGGGAAATGTCAATGCAAGAGCAAGAAATCCATCATTTGAGCACAATCCCCATGTATACTGCATGTGCACATATTTTGTCAGTTACCCTTTCAGTTATTTCTAATAACCGGTAAAGGGTCAGATTAATTAAGAGAGGGATGGTTTGCATTACAGATGAGTAATACAGTCCATTGAACACCACAGACTTCTGAGAGAAAAGCTTGAAATTCACATCATTAGGACAAACATTTCTTCCAAAGCAGACCTTGCCGAAAAAATAAGTGAACTGAGTGCAACTGATGCAACAGTTGGCCTGTAAAAGTTGAGCTCATCTGATCGTAAAAGCTGCAGCAGGGTGCGCCTCCTGCAGGAAACAATCATTTCAAAATGATTAAATGTCTCATTAGATGCTGTTGACGACTCGGGGTCAAGGGTTGAGGGGAAGCACCGTCGACTTCCAGCTCGCGTTTATACTTGGCCTCCGAGATTGAACGATTCCACTTTGCATCACTCATTTTTTTTTTTTTTTTGCTGATGTGCACATGAGCTGCACCTACTGTGTCAAAAAAAAAAAAAAAAAAAACTGGGATCAGAAAGCAATTCCAAATATAACACTTCATCATGGAGCCAGAGCCAGAATCATGTGCTGTTAAAGGGAATTAGTCAGGCCTTGGCGCAGTATAAACAGCTAAATGGCAAAAAGGAATTTTCGCAATGCCATAAAAGAGAGTCGACACTTCGAAACGTGCTGATTCCACCACGTATGGTATATAAATGACCAAATCTAATCCAGTCTGAGGTATGATGCACTTGTTTGTTTACAATGACATGATGGTTATCTAAGGTTACATCAGTCTAATGCCTCAGCTGGGGCCGTGTGTAACGTGAGGACCGTGACCGAGTCGGAGGCTGGTACAGCTTGGGCTGGTTAGCAGAGTATTCCAACAGAAGCAGAGAAATACAAAGGCTCCGATTGCTGGAGCGGGAGAGTCATCACTGGGCATTCTCATATGCAGACGGAGAGGTTACATCCCGTCCAACCGCTGACCGCGAAACCTTCGAAGAACCGCGCCCAAGCAGGTCAGTCAGGACGTCCCAACTAATTCCCACAACGAAGTATTAAACTAACTTCCTGCACAATGGAAAGTCTTACTTCCCCTAAAAGTTCCTGTTCTATTTAAGAGCCACTGTATCGTACGGAGGAATCTGTCATCCTCTTTGAAACTTTGAAAATGGATTACCGACCGTTTAGAAAAAGCCCAGGCCCGTGTCTGTGTTTGCCTCGCATAATCTGAAAACCGTATGGCATGATCCACGCACGTCAGATGAATGCTCTGCTGTGTAAAAAGAGAAATTGGAAGGTGAGTGATAAAAAAAGCCACATTCAACGTAATTAATTTCCCGCAACCCCCGGAGATGTGCAGACAAAGCCCATCATCATTTCACTTCATCTCCACTTCCTTCTCTACCTCTACATGTGGTTGTTTCAACTGTTTAGATAGATACAACACCATACAGTGTACAGTAGACTCTTGGCTCCAGATTTAAAGGGAGGTTATTTTTGGACTTGCAATTTTTATTTTTACAATACAGGCCTACACATCGGTCACAAAAAGATGGCGTACAATAGAGTAGTGCAAGAATGAGTCCTAAAAAACGGAAATGAGTTAGCATTTAAGCACTTCCTGTTCCCTCGTCTGAAAGTCAATGTGTTTTTTTTTTTTATGTTTTTTTGTTAGATGCCTGAAATAAGGTCTGTGGTTAAAACAAGAGAAACGAGAAAAACGTCCTGTGTGAAACCAGAAGTCAACGTTAATTTAGTTATCATGTAACGCCAGGTCCGTAGTTATCGTAACCCAAACCACAATATTTTCCTAAACGTAACCAAGTTGTTTCCTGTTAAGTTTATTTTGAAAAGACTGTATGCATGTAATGTCTGAAAATGTACACGTGGTGAAGGACAGTCGTGGGACAATGGACGAAAAATGAGGAATAACTTTCAGCAAGATATCATACGACCCGTTGTATGAGGATACGTTGACCTACTTTGGTTCAACTAGAAGCGTTGTCAATTCAACAATGTCTTTCCTGACAAATTTTCAGGGCTGCAACAGTTTTAGTCCCTCCATATTCCAAAAATATTTAGACGCTTCACATCCTTCACCAAAGACCAGGAGAATTTCATGTAACTTATCTGCTGACCTCAGAGATTCTAAATTTGACCCAAAGATCTTTCGCAATACATAAATAGATATCTCCAGAACTGAGTTTTAGGTAAATCATATTGTTGCTTTAGAACCTCAAATGATTTAAGTGTATTGTTGCAATATAAATCTTGAAATGTAAGAATACCCTTTTCCACCCATTCCTTCCAAATACACGATTATTTGTCAATGCTTCGATTTAGCCAAATACTTGAGGTTTAATTTAAGTGAGGGTCAAAATCTGTCAGCCCTGCGTTTTTGATTGAAGGTTTAACAACTCATGGGTTCCGTGGGTCAAGGGCACTGGTAAAAGTGTCATCTCAGCTCTCTCTTTTAACAACAAAAGGAAACGCAACTAAATAATTAAGACAAGGTCAAACTGATCTCTTCCGTACGGTTTCTTTAACACGTGTACAATCGCAACTGGCTCGATCTGTCAAACAAACGGCTGCAGAGTAATTCATCTTCCAACCGCAGTCATCAGGCTCGGCAAAGTGCATGCGCGCTCCGGAGACAGGAATTTGAGCGTGCCGGAGATGGGAATGTGCCCGGGAAAAGAGCAGACAAAGCTGGACGTCAGCCAAACCTCAACGCACTGTGTGCAAGAGAGAAGTCAGGATACGATCATATCCCCCCTCAAGTCCCCCAAAAAACCTTCTGGAAAGAAAAGAAAAAAAAAAAAAACAGAGCTGGAGTGAGTAAGAGAAAGAGACAGACAAAACAAAACAGGAGAGCCTGCAAACGATCACAGAGCACCTTGGCCGTATGTAACCAACAAGGAGAGAGAGTGGAGAGACAATGTCGGACAAGTGGTTTTAATAAAAGGGGATCACTGTCCTCTCGGCGGACCACTTCACCAACTGTTAAAAGATTGTTTGTCTACAGCAGGCCCCTT